>JAGDQP010007299.1:29852-51595 GCA_022664845.1 Lepisma saccharinum
TAGCAGATCATGACTCTAGACCAGAAAGATCCCAATTCTCACATTTCAGTACACAAACAGAAAGGTCAAGTTACCAAAAGTTCAAAATGTGCACAAAAATCAAAATAATAACGGGTTACAACTAAAAATCTGCACAAACTGGGCGATAACGTAAAAACAAGCAGACGACAAATTGAAACGTTTTAGCGTTTATTGACAGTATATACATAAGTATACAAGCAAATGCTAATGACACATTGCAAGTGGTCCTTTATCAGCTACAGCCCGCAAATGTTTAGGAATGGAAGCACAAGCTGTTTGGACGCCACTTGGATCAATTTCTTTTAAACATTTGCGTATTCTTCTTTGAAGCTGCTGAACAGCTTTCGCCTTCCAGTTATGTTTGTACACCTTGTCACTCAATTGTCAAAAAAAAATCTTCGATTGGGCGACACTGGGGCAAGTTAGTTGGATTTTTGTATTTGGGGACAAAAGGGATGTGTTGTGACATGAGGTATTCCTGAGTCTTTCTCGCATAATGAGAGCTGGCTTTGTCAGGCCCAGAAAATAAAATTATTGTCTAAATGATATTTTCTTACAAAGAGAACTAAGATCTTTTGAAGACATTACTTTCATCATCCTTTCAAGTAACTTTCATCATCCAAAACAAACAATTTTCCTTTGCAATTTCGGACCATCCAACGACAATTTGATTTCACAGTTTTTATTTGAGCGTCTGTGTAAGATCGAGCTTTTTCCAGGTTTTGATTCCCATTGATTTTAACGTTTTAGGTATGTATTGTTGTGAACAATGAAATGTTTTTGCTGCGTCCTTCGGACTAATGCCGTCTTTATTCTCAAAAAGTTTCTTTAGTTTTGTTTATTTTTATTCGTCATAATAGCTGCCTTTCGACCACTTCCTGCTTTTCGTTCTATTGTTCCGGATTTAAGTATCGCATAAACTGTTCGTCTTGAAACACCTTCCGCAACAAAGTGCTTCACACAATATGATTTTCCCAATTCGTGATTCTTTTCGTAGAATTTAACAATGCGTGAACGGAGGACTTCTTCCTTTGACGCCATTTTTTAACAGTTCCTTCGCATTTGAAAGAAAGAAAACACAGTATGTAATAGATACATATTGGAATATCACTATATCAAAAAATAGCACTGACTGTGACAATAGGTTTTATTTTATGGCTCCGCAAATTTTGTGCAGATTTTTAGTTGTAACCCGTTAAGGCCGCTTTAGACGATACAATTTCTCGTACGATGAATCTTAGCAAAAGCAGTGTGCCAGCGCAAAAAAGAAAAAAGTTATGGATTTATACCATAACATCTTGCCCTATTGTAGCATTCTTGCTTTCACAGTCTGGCACTAATGCTAATCGTAAGATTCATCGTAGCATAAATGCTGTCGTCTAAAGCGACCTTTAAATATTGATTCTCATCCAAGGATAAAGGACTATTTATGCAATAAGAAAATCCTAATAGATGAAAGATTCAACGAAAGTAGTTCGCAAGGAAAGAAAACTTAACGCCAGAATAAAGGAAAACAAAAGAAAGCGATAATATATACCTTTGCTATAAAAAGAATAGGCGACTGTCAAAGAGTATTAACGATCTAGAGATCAACACAGTAAAGATCTTTCCTTTGAAAATTGACATGAATAAAACAAAACTGACTGAAATAAATACCATGGAACAGAGTTTCAAGGCCGTTTCATCTTACGCACAACGAAAACGCAGCGATCCAGTCTCTTTGGCCGCAGTGTAGCACACCTGCGATTCACCTGTCAAATTTTATGAGCCAAGAGATCAAAAACAACTTTTATCAAATAAATGCTGAGAATTCCGTCCTATAAATAGTTTCTCTCAAAAACAAGTTCCTCGCTGTACCGGCTTAAACAAAAGAACTTTAAAAAAGTACAGATTAACCTGTGTGCTCAAAACTCAATAAATAGGTTTATAAAGTTCAAAACCTTCTAACAAAATCAACAAAATAGGGGTAATAAATAATAATAAATACACTAAAATAACTAATCAAAATAAATAAAAGATGTTAACATAAATAAATAAATAAAAAATAACGCTATCAAAGTATCTACCGCAAGAATTGCAGGTTACCGTCCTCATATAATTCTCTTTTCCTCCTCCTTTTTACCTTTTTCAAAATGTCCTCCCTCCACCTACTCTTCGTTAATACTGTATCCCTTCTGTTGTATTGTTTGCTTAAGTCATTTTCTATGTTTAGTTGTAGAGTAAAGTCTAAAGAAGGAGGTGGTATACTTCCGAAAATGTTACAGTTTAGTTTCTTTTGTTACTGAAGTATATCAGCATTGTCAGAAAACTGTGTTTTTCTTTATTCAAGATAGATATAAGGCCGTATCATCATAATATCCACGATTGATTGAATGAACTGTTATTAACAAGCTAAACGAGCTGGTGAGCTTTTAAGGAGGGTTCTACAGTTTAGTCAAGTAAGCTACGAACCACTCCGTTCAATGGACCCCGGAAGTAATTAAGCCCATGACCACATGCAGAAAAAGGGAGCGTGATAACCTCTCGGCTATACACCGGGGACGATTCCGATTTCAAAATCGGAAAAACAATTCCTTTTTAATACAATCAAATTTATTATCTATGCCCGCTGACTTCATTCCATCATCTACCTTTTGTAAAATTCCATTTTTTTATCTAAGATCCCCCAGATCCATTATATAAAATCACCTTTCGATAATATTACTTAAATATATACCCTGTATAAGATCCATTTAATATTTACTCTACTCTAACTGTTTTATATTATTCGTTGTATGATGTTTCGTGTTATCTTAAATTCAGAAGTAATTACTTAAACATATATTCAAAGCCAAATAGGCGGACATATTCATAAAGATTTTTTTCCATAAGCACACAATAATACATTTTTCCGCTCAAATATACTCAAAAGGGAAAAGAGACTAAAAAGAAGAAAGACAATATAATAGATTATAAAACTTGATACCATAATTAAATATACTTAAAAATCATTATCCTGTGAAATAAATCTTTTCAATTTCGGAACTATATTATGTACTACGAAAACCCTCGAGGATGTACGAAGTTTCTTTATATAAGCAATATTCCCTTACGTAAATTTAGACACTCTTGGACATTCGTCCAGACAGCTATATGCCTCCTGTTGAGCACGCAGTAGTTCATAAAAGGTCCACTATATTTTTGGGTGTAGTCTTTCTATTGTTTCTTGTAGAAAACACAGTCTCTTACACATACGCCCCCCCCCCCCTCCTGTATTAGGTCCTCACTACATACATATACATTGTATAGTATTTGTCTTACAGATTAAAAATTACCACGCAGTCAGAGCAGTATATAGCCTAGTGGCATATATAAGGTACTCAAGGGGAGAACATAACATTTATTAGCGCCCAGTTTAGGGCTCGAAATCAGGTGAATTTTGAGCAGTTTTTCAGAAGGAGAGTTCCAGAAAATGAGTTCCTGCTCCAGAAAAAAAAAACCGTTATATTTAGTTCTCAGTCGAATCCTAAGTATGGAAAGTGACGAGAACAGGAATGTTAGTCCCGAGCGAGTACCTACTCCAGAGGAAAAGGGTGAAGTTGCCCCCACCAAAACCAGCACTAGGCTCATCGAGAAACGGAGGAAGGCAGAAATGATCAAACCAAAACAACCAGGTACTACATAAACAGAACAGGAAGTAGTTCAGGAAGAGGAGGCTGAAAATATTTCCTTACCCCAGCAGATATTATTTAGGATGGACCAAAATTCCAGCAATTAACCAGAAACTCTCCGATTTAGAAAAGAAATAAGACAGTAAATTCACCAAACAAGACCTCAATTTTAACAGCCAAGAGGAAAAATAGATTTAAAGAAAGAACAATATGAAAAACTTGACAATCTGAGGGATAATATCGTAATGTTCTGCTATTTTCGGAGTAACATTTAGGTAGAGTTCAGAGAGATACACGGAATTGTGGTTTTGCCCATCACGAGTTTTCATTACGAAATATATATAAGTCCAATAAGTTAATAAAAAGAGCGTTCCGTACCAGGGTATTTACAAGGTTTGTTGAGTTACAGAATAACTCTTTATGGCTTCTGCTTCGTAGAAGTGAGCTAGGATAGCTGTCGCACCAGTCCGACAGCTAACTGTGTGTGCAGGTTAAGGAGTCGCTCACCAGTCCGACAGCTAACTAACTGTGTGTGCTGGGTTTAAAGGAGCATACCAGTCCGACCGCTAAGTGTGTATACAGGAGAAGGTAGAGAAGAGAGGCGACCACCCAGGCGAGTAATAAATTATAAGGTTGCGTCGGGTTGGGTTTTATAGCCCTCTTCCAGAGTGGTTCTCAAAGCTCCTCCTCCAATGATAGTGGCTCCGTCTGTTGATTCTTTGATGAAACTGGTGTGTCGTCTGCTTGTTTCTACTGCACTGTTTATTTACATTGCAGCAGTTTTACACATGTTTACTATTTGTAGTATTCATGCTACTACAAAGTTTACGCTGTGAATGTGACACTCGTGCTAAAACACATGGAATTTTACATGTCCCCTCTTCTGTTAAAGAAATAGTGTGACAAAGTATTTGGTGAACTATTTTTTTTTATTTTTTTTTCACTTTCCACTTTTATAGTGAATTTCACATAATTTTCACTTAATGTTTTACACCTATCACAATTCCACTTTAGGTAAAATAACACTTGTTGGGTAAAGATAATCACTGCACTGTGCTGGGATTAACACTAGTTCACTATATTATTTCTTAGTTATTAGGGTACGAATATCGGTATTCTCACTAACTCAAGCAGATTCAATCTTAGTCGACGTCATTATCCTCAAGATAGTGAGGCGTATTCGTTTATTAATACCTATAGATAAGGTCACTAATCGTTGCCGGTGTTTCTGCACTGTTCGCATTAGTGTCCAGCTGTATTGTGGTTGAGAACTGATGTTCATTGTCAACACTGCGGTTGTTGGTTCCACTAGGAACATCTATAACTGTGTCAAGTAACACATTGTTCGTGATAATTTCACTTCTTGACATGACAGTCCTATTAATCTGATGCAATGAATAGATCATGACAATTGTTATGATTATGGCCAGTATAGCAAACATGATTATAGTCTGGAGTACAGGGATTCTCTATGGAATAAATAATTGAGCGATCTTATTAGGCTTGCGACTTTTTTAAGCTATGATATGTATAGCATAAAATAATGGCTATTATGAAAAACAAAACTAATAGTAGAATTACTAGTGGAACGGTTGACCACGGTAATAGGGCATGAAGATGAATTTTTCTGAGAATTTACTAGGTAAATTGTTTTTCTCATGATCCATTAATGTTTGTACAGAATTTATTGATTTTTGCAAAGTTTGTAAGTTTAATGTTAAGTTTAGAGATAATGTCTCGTTGAAATGAAAATAGTTGACCTCCAAATCTGTTGCTTGCCTAGTTGGTCAATTTAAATTATCTGTGGTAATTTTCTTGAAATTCCTGGTATTAAAAGTAATACGTATGAAAAGAATTCTGATCTTGTTTGATGGATAGTTGATTATGTTGACATACGATTTTAACTTGGTTTCTAGTTGCTATATGAAGTCCAGTTGCGGTATACATATAAAATTCATCTTTTGTTGATAGATGTGGTTTAATTTGCCAATTTTGAGAAGTGTTTCTAAATAGTAAATCGTACAAACAGTATTTGTGTGTGTGTGTGTGTTTTTGCTTGCTCCTGTATTTTACAAAGGGTAAACATCTGGTGCCGTTGGCATAAAGAAAGGTCGATTTCGAAAACTGCTGAATCAGTTTTAATTGCAAATTCTGGAACGACCACTTGAAGATGTGTAGTTTATGACAAAAAACCATTGTTGAAAATTTTATAAAGCATGTGTTAGTTCTTTTGATAACAGGCGTTTGAATTATAATAGCCAGGTTAGAAAGACTCGGGTCGAAGGATAAAAGAAAACTTGGGACTTAGATATAAAAAAAAATCCAAGATCTTCATACACTAAACAATCTCAAAGTGTTCGGTTATTTGCTATTATTTCCTTGGCCAATGAAAGTTTAATTAAAACATTGTTTACCGTGTTTTGCAACAGACTTGGAAGTACTTTGTCAAAATGCTGTTCGAGAATTTGGAAGTTAAGTAACGTTATTAAGGATCGTTCATTGGTGACCGAAGTACATAGTAACTGAAGTATTTCACTATGCATTTGAGAAATTACTTGTTATATTCGAAACGATATTTGAGTTGATAGTTACTTTCCTTTATTCTTTGGATCTGGTCATTAAAATACTGGTTTTGTTGTTGTAATTGATTAACTGCCTGCTTTAATGTATGCGTTTCATAAATAGAAAATCCACTCATCGCAAGACTAGTGATACCGGCTAGGATAGAAAGATCATCCTTTTTCGTTTTAAAACCGCATGGGATCACTTGTGAAATGTTGTCCACAAATTGCTGTTCTCTTTGATGTAAAATTTTGATCAACTGTTCATATCCGGAACAAGAAGTATTTTCAGGATGGACCGATGTAAAATTGATATGTAATCTGTAGGGGATGAATTCGGTATCTTCGTAGTTGATTAATGCTTCTATTTTTCTAATGGAAATTCCGAATTGCTTGAAGACAATTTCTGCTGCTCCAATACACAGAAGTAGTGCAAAACACAATAAAATTCTTGATTGCTTCATTGTCGGTCAATGTCTTTGTAGAGTATTGGCCGGTCTGAAGAAAAAAATCAAAAATGCTGAGTTATAATTTTTATCATCTTGTTTAAGAGAACATGATTAATTATTGTGATTGAATACATCATGTAGGTTGTGCTTGATAAGGAGTGGTCTCTCAAGAGAATTGATAATTTTCTAATTGACAGTTGCGTTGATTCTTTTAATAAGAGGTTCCCGTTATATTTTGTATAGTGTGGTTGAGGAGACTGATCTGTTCAAACAGCTTTGTCGGATCGCTGATTCATATCTAGCGGTGTTAAGTAACAATGATGAAGTGCGCGTAGATGACATAAAAACTCGTGAGGAGAACGGAAACTGGTTCATTTCATTCACCGTACAATAGATGGTAAGTAAAGAAAGTTTATTATTCTTCTTTCTGTTTCCGTTTTCTTCTTCTTCTTGTCACTTCCATTATTTAAAAAAAAATCTATTCCTGTATCTGTAATGATGTATTAGACATTACCTATTAGAAGTACTTCAGGACGCTACTAGTTGGCGCTTGTGTCGTGCCGATACGTGATGCCATTATAGTGGTGAACATATGAAGTTACTGTTCTCTGTCTGTGAACTGCATATTGCGTATTAAGTATAAATTTCATAGCTGTCTTTTCTTTTTTCATTTATTTTCTATCTCTATCAATCTCTCTCTCTCTCTCTCTCTCTCTCTCACACACACACACACACACACACACACACACACACACAGAAAGTATTCCGTGGATTTTTTTTTTTACAAAAACTTCAATGTTTTTGATCGGTATAAAACGGTTTCGATCGGTCTACCGCTATGAATTGTTCTGCTGGTCGGCGATGAGAAGGCATCTTCATTCTATATAAATTGGAGTGAAATTTTTCTAGAATTTTGACTGGGTCTTCGTACAATCTTGACTAGATCTGGTTTACCTTTGATGCGTCTTGGGAAGTGTACTAAAACTTCTGATCCTATTGGGTATTCAGTTTGTGTGTGCTGCGTCGTAGAATTTTTTCTGTGTAAGAAATGTTTGTGTACTTGATTAGCAGCTTTTTCTCTTATTTAAGGAAGTTTCTCTCGTGGGACCTGTGTGTGGGGGGCTACACCCAGACTACAGTCAGCTGTTGTTCGAAGTATATAGCCAGTCAATAAAAAATGAGGAGACTCTTTCAAATTTGTTAGTATTGAAGAGTTGTAAGCAAAAACGGCCTTTGGTAAATACAGAGGCCACAAATTCATGTTGCCTTGCGTTTAGAATTTTAGAATTTGTTGAAGATTGCGAATAGAGATTTCAGCTAAACCTGATCGGCTGTGCGAGTATGAGGGGCTGAATTTTAGTTCAAAGTTGTACTTTTCTGCTAGTTGTTTGACTGCATCACTTTTATTAACCGGGTGAGAGCCTAAGATCAAACTCTTCGGTGCTCCGAAAAAGAGTATTAGATGATTTTCCAAAGAAATCAATGACAGTTTCTGTAGATATGTTGTCAACAATTTTGGCAATAATGTAACAAGCAGCAGCTTCAATTCCAATATGGACATGTCTTCTAGTGTTTCCTAAGGAAATCGGTCCTAGAGTATTATATATTATCTCCTCAGATATCTTGCCGATTGGATGTTCAAGTAACTCTGCTTGACGTTTCCGTGGTTGTTTCTTAAGAGTCTGACACAGCCTACAAATGCGAATCTTGTAAGCTAAAAAAGATTTCAACTGAGGTATATAGTATTTTTGTAATGACATTATATAGAGTTTATTAAATTCTAAGTGACCACTGGTCGGATTACTGTATATTATCAAACCATGCATCTGCCATTGATTGAAGAATACATAAAAGAAATATATGACCATGAGTGGGGTGCTTCTGCATTCTGTAAAGAACGTCATTTTTCAAACACTATAATTTTGGAGCTCGTAATGCTGATTTTTTACTGGTTCGACGCCAAGTAATGATATCAGAAAAGAACGGATCTCTTCTCTGTTCCTGTTTGAGCGTTTCTAATGATGAAAATTTTTGAATGCGGAGGTTAGTATCTAAAGCATTTGATTGAAAAGCCATGGTTTCTTCTGAGTATTGAACGAAATCCGTTGTTTTCTGTCTGTTGACTACTTGTTC
This sequence comes from Lepisma saccharinum, assembly GCA_022664845.1. Lineage (NCBI taxonomy): Eukaryota > Metazoa > Arthropoda > Insecta > Zygentoma > Lepismatidae > Lepisma > Lepisma saccharinum. Next base: position 38,667 of record JAGDQP010007299.1, read on the forward strand.
GTTTAATTTCGTTTCCTCCTTTTCCTCAGTTTCATAACTTTTTTCATTCTCAACGATGCTCGCTGTTCTAGTCGCGAGAATATCTCTGCAGGTTGAGAAATTCCTTGTTTATGTTCGACTTGAAATATATAGTCAGATAGGAATAATCGAAACCTGGTAAATTTACTGACCTTACCTGGAGCAGTTTGTAAGTTAAGTAAGCAACGTGAATCTGTATAAAGTTTGAATGGCCTCTTCAAAAGGTAATAACGAAATTTACGGCATGCGTAAAGAACAGAGTATAATTCACGAAGCCAAGTACTAGCGCGTCTTTCTGACTTTGATAGTCTGCGACTATAATATGAAACAACTTTCTCTTCTTTAGTGGTTGGATTGAAACAAGTGAGGATAGCTCTGGCTTGAATGCTCCTCACTCGCAGTACATAAACCAAACATTCTGATTTGAAACCGCCATTACTATACCAATGAGTGTTAAACAAAAAGAGTCATGAATGATATTAAGATTATGCTCTGTAGTAAAATTTTCACCGCTTGCACTCAGTGTTCAACCTACCTAGTAAGTAGCTGACGCTTGATACAACAAGTACCAAAAACAATCTTTCTTACCATTAGCTAAGAAAAAAAATCTTGACAAATGCTATTTTGGAAATATCGCCCAACGACCAAAAACAAACTTCACAATGGCAAAGTTTTAGTCTGGCGAAGTTCTGGTGTGTGAGGTTTCAGCTGCGATGTTGTGTCTCTGAGCCCTTTTGCCTCAATCTTCTATTACTGTATAGAAGACAGGTGACATTGGTCACTAGGAATAACATTACAGTGGCTGGTATACGACCTACTTAATATTTCAAAGCGCACCACTTCGGCCTTTGATAGCCACTACCAAGATTTCATGTAACAAAAAGTCATCAACTTACTAGTATGCACCTACTTAAAAATCGTGGAGAGCTCGCCTCTATTTGTGTGGAAGCAATCATCCTTTTCCAATAAGATCTCCGTGAGCAAGAAAATGCAATTATGATAATTGTCAAATGCATGTTTACTCACATTTCCACTGCTAATCTTTCCGAGTCACACACGGCCACATTATTGCCCCTTTGAAGTCTGGGGCATAACATGCAGAAGCACATTGGAGATTTGAGCCTTTACATAAAACAGTATCGCAATGTTTGCCTACTGGAACTCAAGAGAAATAAAGAAAACATCAGTACAGATGACCTACCACCAAATCAGTCGCTCTTCCGTTAGAATAACAACATAAACAAAGTTATCGTTACCTCTCATCAATAGCTACTAGAGTGGGAAAAAAAAACTAAAAACATCTTGGAAAACAATCATCCGCGCCGTAATGTGTGAAAGGAAGCTAAATATTATTTATCAAAAACGTCTGCCGAACAGATAATAAGGAAGCTCAAAGTTAATGGGTTAGTGAGAATGAGAGGGGGCTGGAAAAGAGAAAGCTCTGCGAGTTTTTATTTCCTTACAACTTGTTTGCATTCTTATTTCCTTATTTTTAAGAATCCAAAACACGTGACTCTTTGCCACAAACGTTGGGGGTGAACAAAAAAGTGAGGATATTTATTTTGGGAGTGCGCAGACCCTTAATGACGCCACTGCTTTGAAGATTGGTGATCACTGATACGATCATCAATCACAAACACATTATAGCCATGAGAAAGATATTGACTATCAAAATATGTACACCTAACAGTTTGCAATACGGATCCAAAGAAAGGTGAGAAAATAAAGCAAGCGACAAAATTCAAGTGAGACTTACCCAACGAAAAATGCAAATAATGAAAGAGAGACTGTGACGCACCACCAAATACCGAAAGTTGAGACGCAGAGTGCTAAGAACAGGGCTAACCAACCCATGACAGAGGGACTCATCTGAAAAAATAGAAAAATACAATAAAAATTAGCGTCTGAATTAATAAAATGTAGCATACTTTTCATTAATAATTATTTATATTTTTACAGGTACAAGATACTGTGTTGTTTCAAAATGTCAATATATAATTCTTTTGGGGTTATCAACCAAAAGATGTACGCTGTCTACTGCCTCGTCGACAACCCAAGAATATTATATATTTCATTACAACACAAAAGATTCAATTATTAATGTTGTTTATCTTCCTTCGTTCATTGTTGCTGTGGCATGGATATTTAATTTAATAGCAGTTATCACGACCAAATACATTTCTTTCCAGACAAATATATTCTTATTCTGCCTTTATATAATTTACCAGGCATGGAAAGCACAGTTGTTATTTATTATTAGTACTAGCCCTAGTCCCTCGCTTGCTTTCAACTGTAAGTGAAATATTCTTAAGTATGTTAGAAGCAGATGTCCTCTTTCCGTTGTTTCTCTGCTATAAAATCATTTATGGAAGTGGCATAAAGCAATTTTAAAGTTTGTTTGTTTATCTAAAGTTTGTTAGGGAAGCTTTGTTTCATCTAACAGTAAAAGAATTTGTATCAGTTGTTCGATTTTCAGCATCAGTCACAATACAGTTTCTCGGTAACTTTTAACTGTTCCTAAGCAGAACAGAAAATATCCAGAACTTCAGTCGTCTCAATGAGCGAAAATGTTAGTAGCAGACAAGTCGAGACTGAAATTTTGCTCGTTGTACAGCTATAGACAAAAAGCCTGTCACATGTCTTTAGAGATTATTTCCCACTTCCCGCAGTAGAGAAAAGTTCCCTGACGTTAAAAAATATAAACATAATCCGACATTAAAACCCATTACAGAACAATTGTGATATATATATTGTAATTATTTTCACAAATAAATATGAGATTACAAATCAAAAACAAGATTTTAAAATAATAATAATAAATTATAAACAATGAATGTGGTATCAATTCCCACTCTTACCTTAAGATCTGGTAAAATAAATATTTTTCAGTGTTTAACAGGCTGGACGAGTGGTTACCGTGGTGGATTCATATTGAAATTTCATTGTGGTTCAAACACTGGTCGTCGCTAATACTTTTTTAAATTGTAGATTACTATTGATAACTACATTTCTATCATTTTTTTCGTTTGATATCTAATTCAATTATTATACCTCTATATTTTACTGTTAATTTAACAGTTATTTCAAGAATCTTTTACTATTCTTAGTAAGGAAACGTAATCTGAAAACCGACTGATTTCTTTTTAAAAGAACCTAAGAATGTAAATAATATGTGTCAAAAATGTTCTTGAATAGAACAATTTAGTGATCACTTATTTTATTTAACATTAGCTGTAATTGCCCCAAATCTTCCGAGAAGATAAATATTAATGAGCTGAGTCTATGTCACATTAGGCTGGTTTACCTATCAGTGACTCTTGGGGGTTCACATTTGGTTTGCCACCGATTGTATTAAATACTACTGGTAGTGATAATACAGAGAGATCCAGTTAAACCTTTACAATTTCCGTTACTTATTTATTACTTCCTTGTGGAAGTGACAGTGAATTTGAGATTGCATTGCATTGTCGAAATGGCTCCAGAAGAATCCGTTTAGCGGCCATCGCTGAAATTAAAATACTATTATCTTCCACAGTTGATTATTGTTAAAAAAGTTGAACAGTGAAGGCCTACATAGGCTTTATTTTCTAATGTTACTTAGGCTTTACTATTTCTACTATTACGTATTACTACTACTACTGAGGCTACCGCTGCTTTGAGGTCTCATCATAGCAAACCTTTAGCAAAATGGACCTTCTATTCCCACTCATGGTGTCAGTCCATTTGCCCATGTCTAGAAATTAAATCTCAGGAATTACAAAGTGTAGACAGATGCTTGAGATGTTCTAGGAAAAGTCTTAGTTAAACTAGCTCAGAGCCCCTGGAACAGTTTTGATTGGTACAGTGGTTCAGTGTTGCCAGCCCATTTTCTAAAAAAAATCAATTCTTAAAATTGCTTCCATTCAGTTATGCCTAGATGCACCAAACATTATTTGATGAAATACAAATATATTGAGAGAACATACGTGGCCGAGCAATTCGCTTACCAGTGTTGTCAGCATATTTTCTCTAAAATTGTCTTTTTCACATTACGTCCACGTTCTAACTCTATTAACTCTAGTAACATAAATTATGTCTCAACGCCAAAAATACAGAAATAGAGTTGAAAAAACTCGTAATATTTTTGGTTTAAAAAATTGTTGATTTTTGAAAACCGATTTCCTCGATTTTTTTTTTTTAAATTAGCTTGTAGCACTGAAACAGCTTCTAAGTTGTTGTTTTTTTAAGAAATACCTTAACCAATAAAAAGTAAAGTAAAATTCACAGATAATGTGGTGCACCTTACACTTCGCTAGGGAAGATAGCCATCGAAAATCGACAATTATAACCAGTAATAATTTTGAAAAGAATGGAAGACATGACGTTTCTTATTGATTGTACATTACACAGGAAATTTAACATGTAGCGAACTTCTACGTTACTTTCGTCGATATAAGATGAATGAAAGTAGTTTCCGAGGGGTATAGAGGAGAAGTCCGATAAAAAAACGGTTTAAAATGTTTCTACGTGTCAGATTTCCTTCTAAAAATGATGTGAATCTTCATTTCTTTCTAAGTACAAGGTAACACAAAAACGTTTTTGCTGTTCTAGAGCAGTGATAAACAAAGAGCAATACAGTGGACGGTACGTACCTTTAGGTTTCGAAGTAAGTTCCATCAGCATCCAACACCTGCCAGCGTTTCTACAGCTGCACAATACCCTGGTGACAAAAGTCGGCGGTCTTCGACGCAAAGTCGTCCGTGAGTGCGTTCCGGAGGTCTCTCTCATTGTCGAAGGATCTCCCATAGAGGTAGTGTCCAGGGAAGGAAACAGGTGGTAATCTGATGGCGCAAAGTCCGGTGAATATGGTACATGGCACAGTGTCTCCCAGCCACGTACCCATACCAACAAGCTCCTTCTGCCGCAATACACAGTGTACCCTTTGCAACTGCTGTGAGTAGAGGTCAGCAGTGATGATGGTCTGACCAGGTGGAGGGGACTCGTAATGCACCACTTGGTGACAAGTCCACCATACAGAGAGCATAACCCTTCGTGGGTGCAGAGGCGATCTTGGGTCACGTGGCGACAACCAATGTCTGGTACGCTTGGGAGTGTCATAGAGGACTCACTTTTCGTCACCAGTGAGCAATCGATCAAATATGGATGTGTTTACCCACTTGCTAAGCCTGTATGGCTTCCCTATCCCTTACAGGTGCAATTTAACTGTTTCAGCGGAAACATGGAACCTTTCTGCAAGTTCATCACACGTTAGACCACTGTCCTCCTCGATGGCTGCTTTCAGGGCCTCGTCATCCAACACATAGGCTCGTCCACTGCAAGGTTCATCAGCAAGGTTCACATTTCCCGAACGGAATTTCTGGAACCAATGCCTGGCGGTACTTTCGTTCACGGCATTCTCACTAACTGCCTGGCATATGCTGCGACTTGCGGCAGCTTACAGGCCCATTTTAAAGTCATACAACAAACACACGCGAACAAGCTGCTTCGATATCTCCATTTCTCATTTACACTGGACAAGCTATGACTGCTGTGTGAGACACCTGTTTCCTGACAAGAAGTGATACCACCCAACCCCCATCAATTGAAAGGTCTTATTGAGTATAGTATAATGCCAAAATATTAGATTGCCCAAATATATCTAATACGAGTCATGGTCGCTAGAGAGCCAGGAGGTTTTTAAACTGTATTTCGTGTCTTGTTCTACCTACGATCACCGTTCTTTATTCTATGTATTCCTCGTACTCCAGTAAATCATATGTCTCACAAGAACAAATGGCGTCACCTATAAAGAGAGCTCCAGAATTTGAATTTCATTGATGGCCTTTAGACATCTAAGGCTCAGGCCGAAAGAGAGCTCCAAATACGAAATGTCACTCTAAAGGCACATTAAGCGCCTTTAGTACTACTAGTGTTCATTGTGTACAAATTGTATGTTGCATGAAGGTTGCATAATGTGACAATGCAGTAATGAATACTCAGCTTTGCATTTTGATTCTTCAGCATACACATCGCTGAATTTTATACGTGCATTAAGCATAAATTGTTTTTGAGCAATGTATGAAGAAATTAAATAGTTTGATAAAAATACATTTTGCGTAATAAGTAATTAATGCTACGAAACAACAATTTTAATTTCCTAAACAGAATATGGATCTTTTGTTTTTTCTGTGTTAGCTTTTATATGAACTACCAAAATAAACATATCTGTAATACAAATTGTAAACTTATAATGTGATTAGGGCTCCTACTAAGTCCTCTTCAAAAAGTTCAAGTGTAATATATCAATCAAATAGTTCGTTAAAATTCTTGTCCCGTAACTTTGGTTTGGGTTTACGACACTTTGAGCGTATCACATAGGGACTAAAAGGTGAACTTCAAGCTTACATACGATTTAAAATACTGCACTTTATTTCTACTTTTTATTTTTTTTATAATTTTGGTTTAAATCATTATTTTTTTTTTTTTTTCAAATCATCTGATTTAAGTCGATCAACCTTGTGTTATTAATTCATGGTGCTTCCGACATTTTTAGTAATATACGTAATAATACAAGTTGAAAACAATCTTTCAATATACAGGAAATTCAACGTTACAACATGTACAAATGTTATAGAAAAGTGTGTAATGAATGTAATATCATTAGAATAGTTTCTGCCTTATGACTTGAGATCGAGAATGTGTTAAAAGGCTGTGCCAGTAACGTATTGGGGTTAATGTCACGAAAGAAATCAAGTGGTAGATTTTATATTCAATATGTCCGCAAAAACTGTTTGTGTTCACTTTATATGAAAACTACACCGATGGAACACATTCTTTCTTTGGTAACCATTGTAATCTGGAGTTTCGTCAGGTTGATCTATTCACGTATTGTTTTCTGTACAGGAATAACTTCATATTCAAATAATGTATTATTCAAGAATATTAATTTAATGATGAACCAAGTTCAGCAACTAAGTGGTTGCGAAATAAAATCATTGTAACGCCCTGAGAACATTTTCACATAAAAATGACGTTACTCACTTCCACGGTAACCCGAAGATTGAGCGGACCGCCCGAAATGCACAGCTACATATCACTTAAAATAAGCAGAATTACATCCAGCGTGAATGTGAGTAATGCTACTTTTATATAAGTGATTGGGTTACATATTGTCGAGAAGTGCGTGTACAAACCGTAATTATACACACATTCCCCTTGCAGCCCAGTCATTTTAGGTTTGAACCTTGCGAAAAATAAGCCAAAGTTGAAAATTGGCACATTTGTTCTATTTGATGTCCTGAACAACATATCAAAAGTCCCCTAGTCTCCCATGGGCGCTTCATGGAATTCCAGGCGGCTGAATTGCTGGAGCGCTGGAGAAATGCAAGTAATCGCTGGAATCACACTTAATTCCAAACGAATAGGCCTACGGAGTTCAAATAGGGCTCAAATGAAAGAGAAAGGAAAGGGCTTTATTTTGAGATGTTTATTATTTTAATTCTGCATCATGTGTTCTCACACAAAGTAATAAAACTCTTAAAAACAACTAAAATAATCCATAAATAATTTATCTAGTATTCTTCTTTGTGTTCTGGAAGCCTGGGTATCGCAGATATTGCAAAGACTTGATATCAGTCTTTTGAAACAAACTTTGATCTTTCCAATGACACATATATTGTATATGTAGGACCACTAGTTGCGCAGATATGAACGTTTAAACAAAGCACGTCGCGCTTTCCGGTAATTCGCGTGACCACTGTGCGCCTGATTGTATCTGCCGGTAGGTTGCGTCATGGTCTCCGCCAGTTTTTCTTTCTGTATTTTTTAGTTGTAGAAGCAAATATATTTACAATCATCATTAGGTAATTACAATCATCATTAGGTAATTATAATCACCATTAGGTAATTATAATCATCATTAGGTACTGGGTTACTTCAACGCAATACAACGGGTGCTTAGGAAGCATGGATGCAGTGATGTACAAAGTAAAAAAAGAACTTTTTTAAGATAAATATATTTTTTCCTTGTATCATTAAGGCGACGTTCGATCTCGTCTGCTTCATCTCCATAGTCAAGTAATTCATTTTGACACACTTCATGACACCGTTCACACATTTTGGAGCACTGGATTCCAGTCCTTCTACATTTGCAGTTACTTTTTCATTGCACGTTCCATTGCAGTTGCAGGATATGATGTGTAGTAGCACGTCGGGTGCAGGTGGTAGTATGGTGGGCTGAGGAGTATATTTGTCATTTAAAAGCTTCCATCCCTATTGTGAAGCATCCAGATCATTTCCTAGCCACTGTTGTGTTTGGTGGTAAACTCGGAGTGAATGTTGACATGCTACAGCTGACTTTGGAAGCAGACTTGCTAAATTAATTGAGGTGCTTATTGCGGTCTTAACCACACAAGTGTGTTGTACTTGTAAACTCTCAAATCGTCTAATGATGTGAAACCACGGACGTTATAAAGTTCAATGAGAAACTTCTCTCCTGCTTGTGATACTCTGTCACTATCTGCGTCAATCGTATTAAATACATCCACAGTTTTCTTTAGTTGTGCCCCAAGTACTTTTCGAGTACAGTTTAGTTTATACTTTTCGAGTATACCCCAAGCCAGTTTTACCCTTTCATGTAAATAGCAGAAGTCGTATCACTTCCACTCATGGCGTGCACGAACAGTATATAGTTTTTAATATCACCAATCTCGTTTTGAATATCTGTAATAGCGTACCGGTGTAATCGCGCTGGATGTGATCCAACATTGGGCATAAGGAGATTGATGGTTGCTCCATTAGGGATCCTGTTCAGAAGCATTACCAGAATGTCACTATCTGAAGTTACTACGGTCACTTTGTGCTTACATTGAACATTTTCAGAAGCAGTAGTACCTATTAGGGCATCAGCATCTCTCTTGGCTTCCTTTACGTGGATTCTTTCCTTCTCAAGACGAATTTTCAATTGTTTTATTAGCTGCATTTTGTTTGAGCTGTTTGACAGAAAATCCCCTTGACTACGTGTAACCATTTCTGCACCTTCAACTAAAATACTTGCACAGCTACGTTTTCTTGCCCTTCGGATTTGTTCTTGCTCTTTCGTAGTAGCCCCACCATAACCGTCGAACACTACAATTCAATTGATGATTTGGTTTAGTGAGTGATCATATAACTCACATAGGATTAAAAAACTTGTTCGTACGTAGCTGGACTTGGCTAAACAACTTTCCGAAGCAGCATACCTCCATCCACTATAATTTCATATTCATGGGACAAAATTTCTTTGATATGGTCGTCACTAGGGGTGCTCGACGTGAAGAGATCACAGATTGAAGGGTTGAATGTTTTTTTTTTTAATTCCGTGTTTCGGAATAACAACGGTGGATATGGGGCTAGTTCGTACTTTAGATACTTGTTTAGATCTTCATCTGTTTTCATCACACACGATATCAGCATAAACAGTTGGTTCGTCGTATCTACTGGGACCACATTTTCATGCACCTTAATACATGTACCTGTGTGCGACATAGGTTTTACTCGGTCAGATCTCTTCAATTTTAAGTTTTCAAAATCCCTCCCAATCACTCTCTCTACACAGGCTTTTCCCAAAGTTTCCGCGGAATCGCAGCTTACCGAAGCATCAGCAACAACTCTAGTTGCAACAGCGATTAAATCGTTAGTGTTGACGTCAAATGGACTATGATCACTGGGCCATATAACACATTTCTCGAAGTCCATGTAGTCACGTTTTACCGGGATTCTCGGAGATCTACATGTTGTTCGGACGACGATGAAGAGATCCCACTAAAGTTTTCGAACGCTTTACACATCCGCAAAGTTATAGGTAGGGAAAGCACCCATTAAGCCAGGGTACTGTCCGTTATACCTCGTCCTCTCGTAAGTCCTTCAGAGGTTTTAACTGCTCGCATTAGTTGTTGTTCCACACCCATATCACTACATACACCACTCCAGAATTTTTCACTACTTCTTATCGTGAAATAACCTTGAACGGCGAACTTCTCATACTCTTCTGCAGGAATTTTGGACTTCAAATTTTGCATCTCTTGAACGTACGAATACGTACTTTTAGCATAACTTAGGTGACCTGCAGCATCTAAATGAGGGAACATGCTTTTTACGCTGTAAAGTTGCAGTTCCCAGTCTCCGGCCCTTTCTGCTCTAATAAACTGACGAATCAAATTCACCTGCCTAACATACTGTATCCAAATCACTGTGCTGTAGTGCGGCTGTTAGATGATAGGGCGTTTCATGCGTTTTCCAAGATAGATGAAAGTGTCGCGACCGCGTTGGACTTGCAGACGTCATCACAAGAAACTTCATTTTTCATGAATTCTGCATGCAAAGTTTGTATCTCTTGCATATCGGCTGAGCAAAGATCCTTTCGATGAGAAAACAGTAGCTGGAGTAAGGCCTCCTGAGTAAGAAAGTGTGCTCTTAAAGCTCGGGCGTATGAGTGTCCAGTCAGCATGTGAACTAGTGAGGCTTTAGGATAAACATCGCTCCACAGATCAGCTAAGCCACTACCTTCCATGATATATCCTATCGCTCCAAAGAAGGACATAAGAAGATGAAATCCTCCCAAACGCACAAAAAAAAAAAAAAAATTTCAAATCACTCCCTTCCCATGCAGAAGCAATCATCTCGACGGCCTTAATATACAACGGTTGATCAACTGTGATGAAGCAAGAGTGTTGTTGGTTATTGTGACAAATATCGAGAGCAAATTGCATAGCCATGCACTCAGATTTCCAGGGTAGAGATTGATGAAGGGTAGGGCGTCAACTTGTGATCTTTCACATGAACGCTTGTTATCTAATGCGATCTCCATGTATACATTCCATGAAGGAGTGCAGACGTGATTTCCACTTCCCAGCGGCCCATAAGAGGTCCAAGAAAACAGCTCTTGAAAGGCTCTCGACAGAATGCTGTCCCAGATCCTTTATAACGATGTCGGTGAGACCTGAACGTTGAGGCTTGAGGTACCATTTAATATCTACTTTTCCATTTACAGCAATCTCTTCAGCTGAAGGGATCTTCAAAATACGTTGCAATGGTGTTTTCGCGATTTCCTCGGGAGGAGTGGTCGACAGTACGCCTCCCAAGCTGTGGAACGTGCCAAAACCGTCGACTGTTCGAATGTTGAAATCTGTATTATCGAAAATTTGTTGAATAAAGCAACCATGAGTTTCCTTGCTGTCACTATTTTCTTCAATCGTGGAAATTTCGTATCTTTGAACTTCATGTTATGAAACAGAGAATCCTAAGTTTTGAAGAACGTAGACGAGCTGTTTAGAAGCAAAGTGTCGGTGAGCCAAGACACCTACAACAAGCAAAATCGGAGGTAGAACTGAGCCAGGTCCACATCCACTTAAGATAGCCTGACCAATTGCTGCTTGTTTTCTTTTAATAAGCGGCGTTGTTTGTCACCTGCAAAAAGAAACAATGAATATCACGTGAGCGCTGGACAAAGATCAGTGCAGGTGCAGTGCGTCGTATAAATGCTCATATCTCTGCAATTAGTGGTCCTACATATACAATATATACGTCATTGGAAAGATCGAAGTTTGCTTCAAAAGATTTGTATAAAGTTTTTGCAATATCTGCGATACCCAGCCTTCCAGAACACAAAGAATAATACCAAAGAGATTATTTATGGATTATTTAAGTTGTTTTTAAGAGTTTTATTCCTTTGTGTGAGAGCACATGATGAAGAATTAAAATAATGAACATCTCGTAATAAAGCCCTTTTCTTTCTCTTTCATTTCACCCTTATTTGAACTCCGTAGGCCTATTCGTTTGGAATTAAGAGTGATTCCAGCGATTACTTGCATTTCTCCAGCGCTCCAGCAATTCAGCCGCCTGGAATTCCATGAAGCGCCCATGGGAGACTAGGGGACTTTTGATATGTTGTTCCGGATATCAAATAGAACAAATGTGCCAATTTTCATCTTTGGCTTATTTTTCGCACAGTTTGACTAAAATTTGGTCTAAAATGACTAGGCTATTGATTGGAGGGGAAAGTTTCGCTGGTGAAATAGATGAAGGAATGTTTGGACGTCGTAAATAAAATATTGGGAGCCTAAAGTGTCAGACATGGTTCGTGGGTAGAGGTGTGCAACGAGTGGATTTCGAGCGCTCGAAACACAAAAATACGTTTTCGAGCGAGCAGAGTATGATCGAACAAAATCTGCTCGAACAGATTTGTTCGAACACTTTTACTCGAAATCCTGGATTCGAGCGCTCGAAAGTCCTGGAATTTCCCCTTCCCCTCCGTTTATCTTGGTAAAGGACGTAATACACAAGGTTGCCAACTGGGATACTATTATTCTTATCATAGTATAATTTCAACTTTATAGCTTTGATACAACAGATAATTAAGTACTAAAAACTATTAACGTGATTCCATAGGTATTTTAACGCCAACATTTCTGCGAACTCCAAGGGACGCTGACTACAATTCCGAGCCTAAAAATGTTAAAAATTTGTAATCCAAGACCGCGGCAGCGCGAAACATCATCATTGTAAAAGATAGTCTGATTAGGAGGGGAGGGGGTAGTTCATTACCAAGACCAAAAATATACAATTTTGAAATCCAAGATGGGGTAGAGCGAAATGTCACAATTGTAAAAAATTATCAGAATTTTGTGAAATTTTATATGTGGGGACTTGAAGCAGCCCTGAGTCCATTACCCAGGCTAAAAATATACAATTTTGAAATCCAAGATGGCGGCAGCGCGAAATGTCACAATTGTTAAAAATCATCAGAATTTCGTGAAATTTTATATGTGGGAACTTGAAGGAGCCCTGAGTCCATTACCGAGGGCAAAATATACACTTTTGAAATCCAAGGTGGCGCCAGCGCGAAATGTCACGATTGTTAAAAATCATCAGAATTTCGTGAAATTTTATATGTG
>JAGDQP010007299.1:51605-68048 GCA_022664845.1 Lepisma saccharinum
GTCACGATTGTTAAAAATCATCAGAATTTCGTGAAATTTTATATGTGAGGGCTTGAAGGAGCCCTGAGTCCATTACCGAGGCCAAAAATATACACGTTTGAAATCCAAGATGGCGGCAGCGCGAAATGTCACAATTGTTAAAATCATCAGAATTTCGTTAAATTTTATATGTGGGAACTTGAAGGAGCCCTGAGTCCATTACCGAGGGCAAAAATATACACTTTGGAAATCCAGGATGGCGGCAGCGCGAAATGTCGTATTGCTAAATATCATTAGATTTCGTGAAATTTTACATGTGTGGGCTTAAAAGAACCCTGAGTCCATTTCCGATGGTAAAAATGTACTCTTTTGAAATCCAAGATGGTGACAGCGCGAAATATCATAATTGCTAAAATCATCAGTTTTTCGCTAAATTTAATATGTGGGAATTCGAAGCGCTGCTGAATTCAATTCCGAAACTAAAATTGTTGAATTTTGCGAAATTTCAAAATTGTTAAAAATCAGATATTCGTTCGATTCCGTTGTCAATGAGAAATCGAAAATGGCGGCAGTTTGGAATGTGATAAAATGTTCAAAATTATCAGATTTCTGTTAAATTCCATATGTGGGTGTTCCGAAGAACGCTGATTACCAATCCGATCCTAAAAATGTTGAATTTTTAACTCCAATATGGCGGCAGCGCAAAATATGATAATTATAAAAATATTTTGATTTTTCCTGAAATTTTAAATCCGGGTCTTTCAAGGCGCTCTGAGTTCGATTCCTGTTTCAAAAATGTTGAAATCCAAGAGGGCGGCAACCCGAAAAGTAATACATTCTTAAAAATTATCAGATTTTGTAAAATTTCATAAGTGGGTGATCCGAAAGACGCTGATTACGAATTCCAGCCCAAACATATTGAATTTTCAAATCGAAGATGGGAGCGTGAAATATTCTGATTGTTAAAAAACATTTGATTTTCGAGAAAATTTATATTTGGGGCTTTCATGGGACGATGATTACAAATTTGAGAGCAAAAATAATAAAATGTGAAATCCAAAATGGTTGTTGTAGTGCAAAATGTTATAATCTCTAGAAATTATCCGATTTTTGTGAAATTTCATATCCGAGGCTTTCAAGGGGCCGTGAGTTTGATCTCGAGGCTAAAGTGTTTAAATTAGAAAATGAGACGGTGGCAGCGCAAAATATTGTAATTGTTAAAAATAATCTAATTTCGTGGAATTTTTCCCGGGATTTCTGAGATTTCTGGGTTGGATTCCTAGACTAAAATGTTGAAATTAGAAATTCACTCCAGTAGGAGACAGACGCGTTTTGAATGTTAATTTTTGTTTTAATTCATTGATTAACAGTTATTGGTTAAAAAGCACGTTTAATTTTAATCATATTTCAACAAATGTTTGATACCCCAGTAGCATATTCAGGTTGGTCGGTTATGGGACCCATATCGTTCCACATCCTAAATGCGGACGAGAGAGGGGCCTCGTTTGAGACCACGTTGATCGATGTGGGATCGACACCGATTATCGATATCACTAATTTGCATATTTTCTAAAACTATATTTTGCAAAGAATAAATCAATTTTTACAAACCTTTTTTCATAATGAATAAATTAAAATTAAAAATAGAGCATTCGTCATGGCATTATATCGATTCATGTCGTTAACCGGTATCTATATTGATCAATGTCGGTCGATATGGGCAAACCGATGTTTATTCAAGGAATGGTATATCCCTCTGGTGATAAAGTATAAAACTTCATGTTTTTGTCAACACATGTTTTGGTGACAAAGTTGTTCACAATTTAAGCATGTTAAAGTGCAGAAATAACATGTCCTTCGTTTAACAGAACACGAGAAGGACTTAAAAGATAAAGTGTTAAAGTTGATTGTCTTTTTTCCAAGGATTCTTTGATCACTGTAAGTAAATAGACAAACCAACAAAATTTAAAGTAATATTAAGGTGGTTATCGTACGCCTTCAGAACCGGGAGACATTTTATACTTTTGTTTCGTTTGTATGGAAAGTATCGTATTTTCTCAAGCCCATGTGGTTGTTGAGATATTTTGATAAACTCTCGTATATACGGGTCAAAATTTTGGTTTCGGACGTACTCTATGTTCTTCGTTTTATCAAATCAGTAAATTGTGCAAAGTTCTATTGAGATATATTAAAAATTGTGGATTTGAGATATTTTGACCAACCCTCGTATGTTTCAAAATTTTGGTTTCGTGCGTATTCTGTGTTCTTCGTCTTGCCAAATTAGTAAATTGTGCAAAGTTTGTTGATATATATTGAAAATTGTGAATTTGCGATATTTTGACCAACTCTCGGAAATATGGGTATTTTTTTGTTTCGGGCGTACTCTTATGTTCTTCGTCTTGTGAAATTACTAAGTTGGGCAAAGTTTTGTTGAAAATTGTGTATTTGCGGTATTTTGACCAACCCTTGTATATATGGATCAAATGTTTTGTTTCTGACGTACTCTATGTTCTTCATCTTGTCAAATTACTAACTTGTGCGAAGTTTCGTTGAGATATGTTGAAAATTGTGGATTTGAGATATTTTGACCAACCCTGGTATATATAGGTCAAATTTCGGTTTCGGACATACTCTATGTTCTTCGTCTTGTCCAATTACTAAGTTGTGCCAAGTTTTGTTGAGATATGTTGAAAATTGTGGATTTGAGATATTTTGACTAACCCTCGTATATATAGGTCAAATTTTTGTTTCGAACGTACTCTATGTTCTTCGTCTTGTCAAATTACTAACTTGTGCGAAGTTTCGTTGAGATATGTTGAAAAGTGTGGATTTGAGATATTTTGACCAACCCTCGTATATATAGGTCAAATTTTGGTTTTGGACGTACTCTATGTTCTTCGTCTTGTCAAATTACTAAGTTGTGCGAAGTTTCGTTGAGATATGTTGAAAATTGTGAATTTACCTTATTTTGACCAATTCTCGTATATAGAGTTCAACATCGTGGTTTCGTATATAGTCTATTCCAGTTCAAAGGTTTTTGTTAGATAACCCATTATTATAATTATTAGGTTAGTTGGTAACACTGAACCTCCTTTAACCAGTTACAGGAAGATAAAGACAAAAATGTAATCTGATGACGTAATTCGAGCAGGCACTCCGCTCGAACAGTTCGAGCGCTCGAACCCATTCACGCTCGAAGTTGCTCGAAGTGGATTTTTGCCAGTTCTCCCACGTTTCGAGCGTGACTGCTTTGGGCTTCAGATTTCGAGTGCTCGAAATCCGCTCATTGCACAACTCTATTTGTTCTTAGAAACGAAAGAAGACCTAAAATTTGGTTGGCAATAAATAACTGCTTGAAAGGATACTGCAATCTGTCCAAAAAGGTTGAAAACGTTTAACAGTAAACCACTCACAGAAATCTGTGTTAATTAAAATAGGCTGACAAGGCTTCTACACTTTACTTCATTATAAAAATAATACACAGTATGCGTAATAATGTTGATGTTCTATAAATACCTTCTTCACACAAACGCTAATCAACGTAAGTTCATAATAAGCACCAAAAGGCACGAGATGCTTTCTACATCTTCTGCCAATCACGTCCCAAAGATTGTGCACTTTCCGAAACTAAACAAATTTAAAACAATCACTGTTCGTTACCAGTTTACTTCTTACAGGTCACGCCCCCTAGTCAACTAGAACGCTATATCAAACTTGTAACAGAAATACAACAATATATCTTTTCTCGAATATTTTCTCCTCTCTTTTTTGCCCAGTACGCAAGGTTTCCTCTGACTATACCGGTAAGAATTAAAGACTTATGGTCCACCTACATTAGAAAATATAGACTTCAAAAAACTGAGGAAAAGGGAACTATCACCCGCTTCCACCTTCTTCGTTCTCTTTTAATTTTTTTATACGCCTACTTTTACTTTTTAAAGTTGTACACAAAATTGTGAACATACACTCAAGTGTAGTTTACAATAAAAAAATACTAATGAAACAACGAAATATAAGTTGTGAAGATAGTTAAGTGTAGTATAAAATAATTTTCTTCAAGCATAACTTACTTCGGAAGAACCATAAAAACAATTATGAACTACTTTAAGAATATCTAAGTCTCTTGGACGGTCTGGCCTGAGATGCCTAAAGGCCATAAATAAAAATTCAATTCAAATTCTAAATCTCTTTGAACTCTTTCTGATATTTTCAACAAGTTTCTCTATTTCCTTTTGTATGTCTCAATGTGCCTCTATTTCTCTATTTCTCATCTTGGGCTTAAATTTCAAAGGCCAATAAGTCCAGAACCAATGGATCGATTTTCAAGCGGTTCGCGGTTTTGGAATCAGTATCACAAGTTACAAAATCACACTACTTTTCATCACATGCTGAGTGTTGTATCGTAAAGTACATTCTATTCTTTGTATTTTTTGATCGCTTTCTTTGCGTATGTCATTCGCGTTGATTGTTCTTTCGTTTTTCGGGATTGTTGTTCTTACGATCGTTACACTTTTCAATATGTCGGTGACATAAACAGTTCGTTAGCGACGTCGTATATTACATGTGTAATTCGAAGTATGAGTCTCTATTCGGTCGAAATAGAAGTATTATTCAATTCTAGGTATCAATGGTCGACTTTCACATTCAATATATTGCGTACTACTACTTAAGACACGGTTTATTCGAAGTACTAATATACCTATTCGATTTCATGTATCGTTTCGATATGCATTTACTGTTGTGTGGATATCATTATGTATTCTAGACATTATCATGTATCTATTTAATAAATAACTGTGTATAATTGTTTATCTACATGTCTTTAAGTTTACGAAAAAAAAATGAAAATGAGAAAAAGATATTATAAAATGTTGTTAATTTTATTTATAGGGCATTTTCCTTCGTCTTCTGTAAAAAGTTTATATCTATATACCCCTTTGCTTTCATATATGTATCCGCTCGAGTATAATTCTGCATTACGTCTACATGAAGTTACAATTGGATCGTCGAGAAACCCTGTGCGGTGCCTATCCAACGTTGACTAGATTTATCATAACAGTGATTTTCAAAGGGTGTGCACGGTCATACTAGTATGCCGTGAAATTGTTTGCCTGCTCCGTGCCGCGCCACGAGAACACAAGTATTTTGATTAAAATGATATCCGAAACCTAAACACTCCGTGTCAAAAACAAAGCCATGTTCCGAAGTAGTACAAAAAAGAGAGATGCTTTAGCATATGGAAGTTTTGATATACAAAATTGGCCACGTTCTTTCCCAAGTAGTTCTCATATCGATTTAGCTAAGTTTTATGGAACAAATTAAATTTTCTTATACTGCTTACATGACTGGGATTCATTTCACGAACTTGGTTAACTCTCTGGTAATTCTACTGGCACTTACTTAAATACTGTACTGTACAATTAAATTCCAGACCAGTTGGCCAAGTTCTTGAAAGAATACCAGTCATGTAAGCAGTATAAGAAAATTTAATTTGTTCCATAAAACTTAGCTAAATCGATATGAGAACTACTTGGGAAAAAACTTGGCCAATTTCATATATCAAAACTTCTCTCTCTTCTTTGTACTGCTTGGGAACTTGGCTTTATTTTCGACATGGAGTGTTTTGGATTCGGATATCACAACCTTTTGTAAATTTAATTCTCTATTTAGGGGTAGGTTTCGGGGGTTGATGGTAGTTAGGGGCAGGTTATCTGCTACTCGTTTCTAAAAAGATCACGTTGAGACAATTTTAACGATATGTAGCATACTATACATCGGATCACTTTTTAAGGGGTACTTTTGGGGGTTGATGTGGTTTATTGGTATGTTACTCCAAGCACCGAATAAGATATGATTATCAAATCTGCACAGTTACAAACTACTGCCCCTTTCCTCAAAAACATAAGAAAAAAGATAAAGTAATGTAATTATAGAAGCAAATAGATGACCATAAAGTTTTTGTTTTCCTGGCAGTTTTTCACAATAAATAAAAAAGAAAGAATTGAAATATGATCATCTTGTTTCGTGTTATTGAGAGCGAATTGATATTTCCTGCTTCTAGCAGTCAACCGATAAAGAATAAATCGAAACAATGCACTTTATGTCTCCATCTGTAGACTTACGCGCCATAATACTGATTATTCTGGAAACTAGCTTTAACTTTGGACTAATTGCATACATTTTACTGGTAAAAAAACACACTTTCGTACTCTTAAAAATATGATATTTTAAAAGAAGAAAAATAAAATTAACATGTTTTAAATACGTCTTCAAAACCATAGTTTAAAACAAAGGTTCAAAATGTTTAAAACAATCGCCTCTGTTTAAAACACGTTTAAACATCTGTTCAAAATTTTTTGTTTTAAATATTTCAACCCTGTTTACAAGTCGTGTACAAAGCTTTTCTTTGATGCTTCGAACATCTAACTCTGTGTTCTTGAATAAGAACTTGGAAAATTTAATGTTCGAAACGTCAGAGGAAAAACTTTCTACATGGCATATAAACTACAAAGTATATACAATAACGTGAGACCAGGCAGTTTTGTTTCCTGTATAATTATGTAAATATGAAAGTGTATATTCTATATTAATGTGATTATGTAATTTCTTCTACTAACCCCCTCCCCCGCCCATTCTCTAAGGTCAACCTACCCCCATATTTCACTCTGTTCTATTTCTCATCGTGTTTCTTTCTTTGATTTGATGTGTAGTTTATAAGTGGTGATTATCGAATTAATATGTTTAATGTGTGAATTGAATTTAAGATTTCTTTTATAGTATATGCATATCGAGGCTCAGAAATCTTGAGGGTAATACGTTGAATTAATGAGAAGTACTGTGGGATTGTAATTCACGAATATTTTATTTCATTTTTATAATTTTCATATGTGCAGTGTTCGATTTGTAGCGGGGGATAGTTTTGATTATTTCCCTCTCTGCAAAAATCTTCTCTGGCACTGATTACAGATATATACCTATAACCTGGGATATGGACGATCCCGAAATACCATATAATACATATCTCACTAATTCTCCCTCCTCTCGGAAATTGTAGAATTCGAACACTGCATACGTGTATATAGCCAACCACAGTAAGGTTTGTAGGAACTGAAAACTCACATTTTGGATGTTCAGAGCGCACTTTCCAACGAGAGAGGGTGGAAAAATCTACTTGTATAACGGTAAATGCCTGTTTTTGCTTGTTCCTTTGTATTTTTCAGCTGCCAGAAGAGCCAAGACCTGGAAAGTATGTCAAGAGAGGAAGAGTCGATTGCTACGGAGGTAAAGGCGTTTCGGTCATTTTAGTTCCATCACCCCGCGGATAGGAACGCGTCGTTTGATATATAGGAGCGAATTTTGTTATAGCAGGACACGAAATGATCCCAGACCGGGTTGAGGTAACATCTTCCAGAAAGCCCTCTACGATGCGGTTCACGTCGTAAAATTGAAGTTCGAAGTTGATTTTTAACTTAGTGATTTTTGAAAAGTTATTCAAGTAGAGATAGAGTACGGTATGCGAATATAAGGGCAAAGAAGACGTTAGTGTAGCTGAACGTACGTACATTATTTGTTGTATGTATGCGATGAACCATTCGATTCCTGTGTGAGTTCCAATTTTAACCACGCTGGGGTACTTCAAAAGTCAATAGACGAGACGTTCCCAAGGCTGGATAATTCCGAATTTCACTGGCTTCAGATTAATGACGAGCAGCAGAAAGTCGATCAGAATCGCTTATCGATTCTCAGGAAGCAGATGTGTGAGAAAAGTTGGTAAGAAGTTCTTTGTGAAATTTGGTTTTGTTCTTCTTCGAAGGGTACGTTCACGTCGCATATGTCAGTCAAGTCCAAAGTTGTAGGTTCAAGTCCCGTTAAGAGTTAGTCAGTTCAGTTTCTTGGTTGAGGTTTTTATCTGCATAATAATTCAAGAATTGTGCCATGCCGTATTTGTCCGAAGCAAAAAACGCCTCTTGCCTCCACTCTCCATCATTTCGCTACGAAACTCAAGCTTGTAAATATTGTAAAATATATAGTTTGTTAATCTTACATCATTTTTGTTTGGTCAGTTATCTATGAAAATCGTGCCTTTCTTGTTCCTCATATTTTGTATTAATATTCACAAATTCTCATCCCATGGTGGACTGTTGGGTCAAAAAGAAGCTCTACCCAAGAATTACTTTACATCGACTGATCTATCGGCCACCAGATCAAAAAGATAATCTTTTTCAAAAAAGAAAAATAAAAATAAAATAAAAATACCACCAACATAACATATGGCACTCGCCCTCGAGGGACAATTTAGATAGAATTTTGTGAATGCAATTGAGAACGGGAAAAATGATCATGACTGGACAAGAAGGCCAATTTAGAGCTCGAATCCTCGAGATTATCGGAAAACAGCCCGATGCTCAGCAATCAGATGACCAAGTATACGAAGCACGCCGTTCACTATCATCAGCGTCGAGTAGCACAGAAAATGGTAACAGTAATCAAAACAGGGAGAGTCAAGCTTCGTAGGATGAGCAACCCACCGGACGAAACCCAGCAATGCTCGAATATAGTCGCTCAATCTCACCTGCAATTTAGGGAATTTCTATGTTTCAGCGATATTAAAACTTATAGTGAATTAGAAGAAAAAGATCAGCGAATCCAACAAACATTGCTTCGTGACCTTGTTTATAATAGGCAAAGCGGTTGCGAAGAAAGGCCTTGCAATCTGCTGGAAGTTACCGTTAGCTCAAAAGTACAGTCTGTACAGCTAAACGAGAAGGCATCAGACCCGGGATTCTACCGTAGAGTGGAAACCAGTAGGAGGCATAAAGAAGAAGAAAGCCACCTCAATCACAACAGGGAAGAAATCAGTGTTACCACTGCCATAGTATTTTTCACCAAATAAGACTGCCCAGATAAAAATAAAGGAGAAAAAAGGCAGGCTTACGTCGCGCATATGGAAGGTACACCCAGGGGCCAGAAAGTTGGTTGGACAAAGCAAACGTGTCCCCAATTTCAAGTTTCATTGGGAAGTTTAAGGAAAATAGCCAGTCTAGACTCCGGAAGCACCCGGAGTA
This sequence comes from Lepisma saccharinum, assembly GCA_022664845.1. Classification (NCBI taxonomy): domain Eukaryota; kingdom Metazoa; phylum Arthropoda; class Insecta; order Zygentoma; family Lepismatidae; genus Lepisma; species Lepisma saccharinum. Next base: position 60,650 of record JAGDQP010007299.1, read on the forward strand.
TGGTTTCTCCAAGGCTCTCACGAGTAGTAGAGCAGCGTGGAGTAAAGATAATGAAACTTTCCGAAACCATTACGACAGCAGCTGGGAAAGCCGTATCATAGGGAAATTGAATATCCGAATATATCTACGTCAACGGACCGACGCCCTAGTGTACATTGTAGAACATCTCAAGAAGGATCTAGTTTTAGGGTCTGAATTTCAAGCTAAAGCCCAAGTAAATATGAGAATGGCACGGAAGTGTTGGACCTTCGAGTATGATCAAAAAGAAGGTATTACATAAGTTTGAAAACGAAATAAGCGTGAAAGAAGAAAGCGTTCGTCCAGGCAATTACGGACTACCGAGAGAGGAAATAGGTCGGCTAACCGCATTGCATTCAGACGAAGTTGGTTGCTGAATCGCCAGGGGCAGGATAATTTATCAAAACCAAATGCTGAAATTAAATGGCGAAATAATTTGAGTAATGACCCTAGTAGAAGAAATACGATACTAGGTTATTATAAAGGCGTACGAAAGAATAAGTTTCAAAAATCGTTACGTTTCAACGAAGAAGTTTTTGCGTACGTTAGACAAGCTAGAAAAGGAAGTTAAGGTACTGTCCCAAGCGAAGAGAAATTTGCAAAGAGAAGTGGCAACATTGAGACAGACAAAAAAGTAGAAGAGGCGGGAAATAGGAATGAGAAGTTATCATAGAGAGTACATGGAATAAAAATTCTGAAGGATAACGTCCCTGGAGAACCAGCACCCAGGAAGGAAGACAAGAAACAAGAAGAAAATAATCCAGATCTATTTTCTAACATGTTGAGAAGAGGACTCGAAGATTCGCAGGGGATTACTTTACGACCGAATTTAAAAAAACGCATAAAAGATGTCGTCTCCCAGCAAGCACATAGGGGGAGGATGCGAAAAGATGAAAACTCCGTTAATGAATTGCACAGTATTTGGTATGCCATCATGCATATTACTTGACACGGGCAGCCAGGTAACAGCCGTTTCAAGTCAATTTAGTAAACTTTGGATACAAAAGGGGTCTAAAATAAGAAGACCTCGCATTAGTATCCGTACCGCAGATGGTCATTCCACTACAGCAGGAGAAATAACAGCAATTATTCAGTTCTATGGCCATAGTTTAAAGCAGAAATTTGTGATTATACCTAATTTACTAAGACAACTTATTGCTGGCATGGACATGGTGAAGAGAGCAGGGATATGGGTCGATGTAAAAAATGGAGGCTGGGGAATACATAATGATAAGCTTCCAGTGTGCAAGTTTGATAGTGACCACAAAAAAGAAGTGTGTTCCCTAGGCCTAGAAGAAGAACATATTGAGGAGTTGTTGTTAAATGTAGTGGAGTAGTTGAATTTGAGTGGAGCAAAGATGTTTCTTTCAACAAAAAAAACAGATTACTAACTTGATAGAACATTCCATTACGGTCACGGATGACCGCCCTTTTTATCAGAAGCTGCGTCCCATGTCTGAAAGTGACAGAAACAATTTTTGTGATTTAGTAATTAAAATGGAAGCCGACGGTCTATTAGAGAAAGGCGAAACAAAATTCGTTAGCGCACCGATATTACTTAGAAAGAAAACTCAAGAACTTCGTATAGTGGTGGATGCACGCCAGATTAATCAGCGTACAATAATGCAGAAAACTAAGATGCCATGTTTTGAGGAAATCCTCGCATAACTAGGGAAAGGAAAGTTCACTACAATCTGTGATATTAGCAACGCTTTCGGAAGCATAAGAATAGCAGAAGAGTCAACAAAATATGTGGGAGTCCTAACCCCATTAGGAGTATACAGATATAGGACCGGAGCCTACGGATTATGTTCCCTACCTATTACTTTGTGCCGGTTATTAGAGATTGTATTGGGTCCATTATATATGACTCAGGCCATTGTATTCTACGACGACGTCGGCTTACTGAGACAGAAGAAGAGCATTACGTGTTAATGAGAGACTTTTTGTAAAGAATGATAGGTGCTAATCTAGCTATAAGGCCGGACAGATCGCAATTTTCCCGAAAAAGCTATGAGTACCTAGGTTTCGAATTCGGTGAGGGAAAATGGAACAATACTACAGAAAGAAGAAAAACGACAAAGCAAATTGAACGCCCCAGAAGCAAAAAGGAAGTGGAGCGATTATTAGGTTATTTAAATTATATCAATTTTTTTCTCCCTGACCTAGCGAAGATTGCTCGCCCCATCTCCAATTTACTCAAGAAACAGAAAAAATTTTCCTGGTCACCTAGTTGTGAAGTAGCCTTCGTAACCAGATTAGAGCAAGAGCAAAGATTACTACTTCCTGATCTTTCTAAAGACTTTTATCTTTTCGTGGATTCGCCACAAAACGCTTTAGGAATGGTGCTCTGTCAAAAAACAAGTAAAAATAAGCTTGGAGTTGTAGCTTATTCGAGTAAAAAGCTTACCGATGCACAAAGGGCATATTCAAATTCTAAACATGAGATCCATCCGAATCCACCATTTAGCACCCTTGATTATGCCGTTGTACCGTTTGATGCGCCGTTGTTGCTATCCGAATTGAGCGGCATAGGGCGTAATGAAGGGTGTGTATCGACGGCACATCTTGTGTACACTTGGATGTAACGTATCCACCGTTTGTGCGGCTAGAAGCCATATTTGAAGAAGAAGAAAGTAATGTGTTGATTTGAAGACATTAAATATGTGTGTGTGTTTTAGTTGTTTTAACGTTAGTCAACTTTTCTTAATAGTTCGATAAATTTCCGCTAATAAATGCAATAGTATGTGGAAACCAGTTGTTATGACTTACGGTGATTTGTGGCCCACGCTATACATAACTGATTTCAGATCAGTTTCATTAGAAATAGTGAACAAATTTTACTTTGGGGGCCCTAAATGTGTAAAATTTACAGGAGAAATCTAATGTTTGCAAAGCGTGTGGAAGAGTTGAAACGCAAAATAATAGTTTCAAATTATGAAATGAGAGTGAAAGAGCGGAAAGTACGTTGGAGTGTTGGCAATGTGCATAGCGTGTAATAAAAATATCTCACATTACATTTCTCTAACTTGTCCTTGCTCTTTCGACACTGTAGTCCGTGATTTTGAAGCATAAATACGCGCCATATAAAGCATTCATATAGTTCCGCATCTGTGGATAAACGAGTGCCTATTTAACGAAATAATAATGAGACATATGGCCGGTTTCACCAACCTTAAATTTTGGTTAAGGGCGCGTCAGTTAACGCTTACATAAATATTTAAGCGTCCCTTAAGTCTTTTCCATTGCATCAACATTTAACGCTACGATTCAAGGTTCCCTTAACAAACGAGACGTTAAAGCATTGGTATTCATGAATGTGTAATTTCTCATACATGCTGTTCTATTTTCAAGAATTGCGATTGGTTGATCCGCTAGATTGGCCACGAATAAATGACAATCACAGTGCGTTAAGTATAAAGTAAACAAATTCGGCCTAATTTCCTGCGTGTATAGTATCTGTTGTACTGTATTCAGAGCGCCTACAAATGAATGCTTATAATTCAAATTAAATTTTGTACCTTAGAACGCATAAATGTTTCTTCTCTATCTCGCCTGATTGACGAAAAGTAAGTGTCAGTGTAGGGTGTCCGTACCTGTAATGGACCAGTCGCCAGTGGTTGACCCATAAGAGAAACAAACGGTAATAATATTTATATTTGATACAGCAGTAAACAAAATACGTTTTATTTTTCCGTAAGGTTTAATAGTGTATCCCCCAAACGCTGTGCAATCAGAAAACGCATTGTCACCCACCAAAATCACTTAAATGTATAAAGTGAATCTTGAGCTACAACTAATACATGATATACGTGCATATGTACTAGAAGCCACGGTACAGTGAAGTAATTAATTATTTTATCCCTTCATTGTTCAATGAACAATCTATAGTAAATAGAATGAATGATTTACACTGGAACAATCGTCGTTCACAATTGGCTACTTACAACTGGTCACCTACTGGTGCAACTTCACCTTCAGCAATAAATTTTTGTCTTGTCAATTGAAACAAATGCGAGTTCTTTGCCTTTTTCTGTACTGTCTCAGGCTTTGTTTCGTAGACCAAATAAGTAGTTTTATATTATTATGTAAACGTCAGTTCTTGTTTACACGAAACTGTACTTATTTGATCAACCATTGGTACGATCACCTTGTATAGTTTCGACACAGTGCAAATAGAAGCAGATGAAGCTATAAACACATTCCTCGAGTATGTTGATACGGATTGCTTTAATTCTATCGGGCTTTTATTCCGCAGAGCTGATCAAATTACCTTATGTTCATTCTTTTTTTATTGTTTACTAAGTTACAGTGGGTTAGGTTAGGTTTTACACATTTTTTTTAACTGTTTGCAATTAAAGCTGCAGTGGCTGTATCGGCTTTGCGGAACTTCACCCATTCTTTCCCTTCGTAGCTTACCTACTTACGTAGTTAATTAAGACATTTTTTATATTAGCTTCTTCTGTTATGTGGCGGATGAATGCACTTCCAGTGTAAATATTTTGGTTGCATCCAATGCAGAAAGAGAGTGATACAAAATCAAGTAGGATGGGCATGAATGCAAGGACACTTTTTCACGGGCGCATGTGTGTTGGTGTACTCACATCACCCTTTGATTTTACATCACATTCTTCTGCATTGTACGGAACCAAAATAATACAAATAAAGTGAGTAGTTCAATGCCATATGACAAGTCACTTACAGAAAGAATTACAGTTAATTGCAATGTTCTCTTTATTCCGATAAATACAGACTCGTTTTATTAGATTTGTCTTGTGATCTATTTAAAAATGGACACGAATTACGTTTTGTCTGTAGTTAAGGAGGTTTAACATTCAACGGAATATTAAAGTATCTCAATGCTCTATGTACACACATGAACGCATTATGTTTGCAGTTCTTTTGCGCAAGACAAGGTGAAAATGTATAGCTGATTACATCCACAATGGAATCACCTTATAAATAGTGTACAAGGGAGCTTTGTACGAAAAGTTCTACTTATGGAGTGCGTTACCTCAACTATTCCCGACGGCTATACTCAATGTTATGAGTAACTTTGGCTAAGATGTAGTTTTAATGTGGAAAGTCATAGTTATATAACTAGTAATAGTCACTACAACCCGAGAGTTCAAAAGAAACAAACGCATTGCCCACCCCTTTCTGAAACAGTTTTGCATATACACGTGCATTACTGGAAAGTGTTCTAACAAGGAAAGTATAATTTACTGTGTTATTTACACATTATACGTTGCACACAAATGTGTTGATTGTAAAATTGACCAAAGAATGCATCTTCTTAAGTATTTCTTGTATAAACCTTATCGACCATCATATTTACATTGCTAGGTAAGAAAGCAACGTTATTTTCGAAAGTACAAGGATACATATTTAGGAAAATATAAATCATACACTATAATCAGCATAGTTGTCCGCCATATTCCTACGTAATTTAAGGTCGCGGTAAACAGTTAAGGGAGGAAAATCGCGTCCTTAAGTTAAGGGCGAGTTTGAGGAGCTGTTAACCTTGAGGGAGGTTGGTGAAACACTCTGGCGCTGTGAGGAAGCGTTAAATGGACTTAACGCTTCGTTAACAATTAAGGAAGGTCGGTGAAACCGGCCAATAGTTTTTCATAATACTTTATAAATTTCTGGTTGTCATTAGGTTTTGTAGAAATGCCAGTTTAAAATATTTGGAAGGGAATGACGTAGAGACCGTACATATGTCTTTAACAGCTGGCGGAACCTGGGGTCCCAAAAGTAGTTTATCCTAAATAATAGAGATACATTTATCCCTTACGCAAGCAACTTAACCATTGTTAATTACCCATGTGTAACTTCGTATACATGAATTAAAAGAGTAATGTTATGTATAGTGCGGACCAGGTAATGTAACAAATCACGGAGCTGCTCTGTTGTAAACACTTCAGAGCCCTTGTACTACTTTTTCGTATTTGATGCAATCTAATCTAACCTTGCTTTAACGTAGCGTGTTGAGTCTCAAGCCAGAATATGAAAGACATGAGATTGCATGAAAAAGTTAAGAATATTAGGGTCGTGCAGTGATTATAATCGAGTACACCCCTAATCAAATTACTTTTGTTATGTGAAGGTTGCATCCGGGTTGGAGTTACTGGTCTTCCACCAGGCGCCTCCCCAGGTAGCGGATAGGGGAATGCCGACCAGATATGGTGGGTACCGGAAATATTCCGGGGCGGACCAAAACCAGTACTGCTGCCTTGCAGTTAGTAGAGGGATCTACAAAGGCTAGGGGAAGATAACCCCGAACAAAGATATCATGGTGAGGGGAAGCAGCATCACCATCACCACCCTGAGGCTGAAGATGAATGACATCGGCAAGGCTCAGAGATGGACAGAGGGCGACATCTTGAATGTCTACCTTTACTGCGAGGTCGTAGAGCTGACAACTCTACACCGCTAAAACATGTCAAGAAATAGTAACAGATCGTTCATGGATTCTCCTGGGGTAAAATATTCCGGAGGTAAACTAGTCCCTCATTCGGACCTCCGGGCTGGGACTGCTTCAGGGGGCTCTATGAACAGGATTAAGAAAGACCTTAGAATAGGAACGTGGAACGTACGAAAATTATACCAAACGGGCGCTCTTCCGGTGGCGGTACGCGAAACCGAGAAGTACGAGCTAGACATATTAGCGATACAAGAAATTCGGTGGGAGGGTCAAGATAGCACCCCACAGGGCAAATACACTTTCTACTACGGGGGAACACAGTCTCACGATTTCGGAACAGGGTTCCTCATTAAGAATAGTATCCTTCAGACAGTTCAGAATACAGAGTTCTTAAACGAAAGACTATCGTACGTTACGATACGTACTCGATGGGGCAACACGGTTTTATTAAACGTCTATGCTCCGACCGAGGTGGCTACTGATAACGACAAAGATATATTCTACGATGAGCTAGAAAGGTTGTTTGACCGATTACCGAAGTATAATTTGAAAATTGTGTTGGGTGATTTCAATGCAAAGGTAGGGAGGGAAGAAAATATAGACCTACTATAGGCAAATACAGTCTTCACGAAAAGACCAACAACAATGGAGAAAGACTGATAACTTTCGCGATTTCGAAAAACTTACTGGTAAAGAGCACGTACTTTGAAAACAAAGACATACACAAATACACATGGGTATCTCCGGACGGCAAAACTCTCAACCAGATCGATAACGTATTAGTAGACAGACGAAGACACACCAACATAATGGACGTTAGGTCGTACAGAGGAGCGGAAGGTGACACCGACCATCAATTAGTGATCACAAAAGTAAGGGAAAAGTTATGCGTCGCGAACAGAGAAAGCAAGGGATCAAAACAACTGAAATTCGAAGTGAAACTATTAAATAATC
>JAGDQP010007300.1:0-21284 GCA_022664845.1 Lepisma saccharinum
CGCGAATTACATGACATGAACTTACGGGGTCGTGTTGCACGGGCCAAACCTCTCATCAGGGACCAGAACGCTTTAGCACGCCGCAAATGGTGCCGCGACCATGCAACTTGGACCGTTGACGACTGGAAACGTGTGGTATGGTCGGATGAGTCACCATTCACCCTATTCCAAACCACGGGCCGTGTTTATGTGTGGAGAACGCCCAAAGAAGCGTATGATCTGCAGTGTCTCCGCCCAACTGTGAAACATGGCGGCGGCACGGTGATGCTGTGGGCCGCAATATCATGGTTTTCATTGGGTCCTGTGGTCACACTTCGCGGACGCATCACTGCCAACGATTATGTCGCAATTTTAGGAGACCACTTGCATCCTATGGTCCGGATGTTGTTCCCGGACAATGACGCCATATTCCAGGATGATAATGCACCCATTCACACAGCTGGAGTTGTTGCAGCGTGGTTTGAGGAACATCGGGATTAAGTTCAACACCTCCCCTGGCCCGCCCAATCCCCAGATCTCAACATAATTGAACATCTGTGGTCTATCTTGGAAACACGACTCCGGCGACGATTTCCACTCCATCCTCTCTCACAGAACTGGCCGATGCCCTGCACGAGAAATGGTATAATATTCCACTTGCTACCATTCACGACCTCTATGCATCCATCCCACGTCGCATCAAGGCTGTTCTGAAGGCGAAAGGTGTCCCGACACCATATTAATCTAGTAAGTTGCACTTTCGTTCAGGTGTTTCCATTATTCTGATAAGCATCTGTACGTATCGACACGCTGCAAATAGAAACAGATGAAGCTACAAACACATTCCTCGAGTATGTTGATACGGAATGCTTTAATTCTTTCGGCTGTTATTCCGCAAAGCCGACTAAATTAGCTTCTGTACATTCTTTTTTATTGTTTACTACCCTACAGTGGGTTGGGTTAGGCCGCATTTTGAAATCTTAAATAGTTGACACTTTTTTTTATTATTATTATTTTTACTGTTTACAAGTTAAGCTACAGTAGCTGGATCGGCTCTGCGGAATTTCACCCATTCTTTCCCTTCGTAGCTTACCTACTTACGTAGTTAATTATGTAATTCTTTATATTAGCTACTTCTGTTATATGGCGGGTTAATGTACTTCCAGTGTAATTATTTTGGATGCAGAGAGTGATACAAAATCAAGTGGGAAGGGCATGAATGCAAGGACACTTTTTCAAGGGCGCATGTGTGTTGGTGCACTTGCATTACTCTGTGATTTTACATCACATTCTTCTGCATTGTACAGAACCGAAATAATGCAAATAACTACATTAGAAATGAATAATTTAATGCCATATATAGCAGAAGTAACTTATAGAAAGAATTACAGTTAATTGTAATGTTCTCTTTATTCCGATAAATACAGACTCGTTTTGCTAGATTTGGCTTGTGATCTATTTAAAAATGGACATAAATTACGTTTTTTCTGTAGATAAGGAGATGCATTCAACGGAATAGTAAAGCATCTCAATGCTCTATGTACACACGCGCGCATTATATTCGCAGTTCTTTTGTGCAAGACAATGTGAAAATGTATAGCTGATTACATTCACAATGGAATCACCTTATAAATAGTGTACAAGGGAGGGTTCTACTTATGGAGTGCTTTCCGTCAACTGTACCCGATGGCTATACTCCGAATGTTATGAGTAACTTTGATTGAGATGTAAGTCCTGTTCATGTGGAAAGTCACGGAATAGTCACTACAACCCGAGAGTTCAAAAGAAACAAATGCATTGCCTTTCTGAAACAGTTTTGTAAATTGTATATATACACGTGCATTACTGGAAAGTGTTCTACAAAGAATATTTAAAAGGAATTATGAGAACCGCTAAGGATACATACTCGAAGGAATAGTGAAGCGACGATATCAGACATTCCCGATATCAGCCTGATATATCAGAGTTCAGATTGCCTTTTCCTTTCTTTTGTTGAAGACACATAGGAAACATATAATCTGCTGTATTATTTACATATTATACATTGCACACAAATGTGTTGCCTGTAAAATTGCCCAAAGAATGCATCTTCTTAAGTATTTCTTTTATAAACATTGTCGACCATCATATTTACATTGCTAGGTAAGAAAGCAACGTTATTTCCGAAAGTACAAGCATACGTATTTAGGAAAATATAAATCATACACTATAATCAGCATAGTTGTCCGCCATTCCTACGTAATTTAAGGCCGCGTTAAACACTTAAGGGAGGAAAATAACGTCCTTAAGGTAAGGGCGTGTTTGAGGAACTGTTAACCTTGAGGGAGGTTGGTGAAACACGCTGGCGCTGTGAGGAAGCGTTAAATGGACTTAACGCTTCCTTAATATTTAAGGAAGAGTTAAATAGACTTAACGCTTCCTTAACATTTAAGGAAGATCGGTGAAACTGGCCATTAATCTTTTCTCCTATTTATATCCTGCCACATAGTATGAAAGTCATACATAGTACCAGGGTTTTAGTTTAGGGGGTGTAAAGTCAAAATTAGGATGGTGTAAGTAGAGTATCTTCAAGTTGGGGTGTGTGCTGTACGATTTATAGGAGGACACCCCCATTAACGAGGGTCTGAAAGAATCTCTTGATCCCATACAGAAAAAGCACGCCCGACTCATTGTAAATCTAATGCTAAGAAGTTCTTTTACTAACACGATGTCAAATCTGTCTTTCTATTTATACTCTTGTCCATTCAGTTGAATATTGCTCAGTATCAAGGCAAAGGAAGTGCTTGTTTTCTCTTCGTTCTAGGTTAGGGTATATGCTTAAAATGGCAAAGCAATTTTATTCTCGTTATGAAAGGAATACTATTTATGTCCGTGTACATTGTACAGCCTTCAACATGTAAAACCCAAATATAAAAGGTGGGACAATACATAATACCTTGACATGTAAAATGTGACTTACGACGTTTCACTATTTTCAACTTGGTATTTTACTTTGAATTAAAAGCCTTTAGGCAACTTTGGTTCAGGACGAATATTTCCACTTAGGGGGACAAGTCGTTCGAACTCATGTAAGCTATAGGTCCCATTAGCTATATTTTCCCTTTCAGTAGTTACATTTCGCATAGTACATAAATTCCCTTAGTCATAGAATACCGGGCTGATTTTAGCACCATATTCGACCAGGCGCAAACAACCGATAAATCCGCATAGTAGTTTTACGGGAAATTGCATGCAGCATAAATGTATATTTTTCAATTCCTAAGCATACGATTTTTTCCATTTTTTTTAACACAATCTCTAATTCAATCTTTGCAGAAAACCTCTCATCACCTGTTTTTAAGCACCAGAAGTGTGGGAAAAAATACTAAATTTGGGGTGTGCTTCTATGTGCTTAAATTTACATAGCAAATTATTAATTTTAAAATGAATTCAAGTAGAGTTCTCTCTCGTTCATGACATAGCAAAGAGGTATATCAGAATGTGTTCAACAAAAATTCTGTCATGAAGGAGAGAGAACTCTACTTGAAAATGCAAATTTAATCATATAGAAGCACACCCCAAAATTAGTAATTTTTTTCACGCACTTCTGGTGCTTGAGAACAGATGATGATGAGAGGTTGTCCGCAAAGAGTGGATTAGAGATTGTGTTTCACAAAGAATTAGGAAAAATCGTATGCTTAGAAATTGAAAAATATACATTTATGCTGCTCTCAATTTCCCGTAAGATTATTATGGGAAGTTATCGGTTGTTAGTGTTTTAATTTATTGAAATGTTGTACAGGAAAATATATTCACTTTTTCGTCAAGCAATTATGAATATTTATCTTTCTTTCCTTGTTTTCTATTGTCAAAAAGTTCCGAGTAGCTCACTAGTACAACGCAAAACTAGGCCGCCTCCTTGTTTAAGTACGCGACTAGTACGTAACTAACTTTAGGCGCTACTAGCGCACAAAAAACGATTCTGAATACGACTTCGACTAGTCAGCTGTTAATCACTCGCTAGTACAGCGTTAGTCGCTCCAAAAAACGTCTGTGAATACGGCTGATAATGTACGGTAAGAGAAACATGTTAAACTATTGGCAAGAGAACCAGTCTGTCTGTATTTATAAGTAGCTATGCCTTTCTTTCTTGCTTCGAGGGAGTTTATTACCTCGCCGCTAGATGTCACTGAACGCAATAGTATATTTTCTTAAAGATCCTAGTAAACTGAAGTTCTGTGATTGGTCCAGCATTACCTCTTAGCTTAAATATGCCCGTGCGCTTAAGAAAATGAGTTGTTGAGCTCAGACATATCTAGCGGCAAGGTAAGAAACTTCCTCGAAGCAAGAACGAAATGCGTAGCTAGTTATGAATGCAAACTGGTTCTCTGTGCTATTGATATTTTATTAAAATTCCACAAAATTTGTTGCCCTAGCACAATTACATATGGATCATAGCGATTAGAAAGGAAGAAGTTGGGAACAACGATATTATGCACGTAACAGAGAGGAATAAACCTATTATTGTTACGTATTCTTTTCTATTAGTGCGGCGTTGTGTGTTTTTGTCACATTTTTGTGCAGTTCGATTTCTTTTGGAACGGTTGAATTTCGTGTTTTGTTACATTCCTGTGGTTTTCCCACTAATGCTGACGTGCTGTGTGACAGAAACTTTTTTTTTCTTTTTCTTCCTCCAAAAGAGAGAAAAAATTGGGAGAAAGCTATTTCAAGACTAATGGATACCAACAAAGTGACCTGGGGTTTGCCGAGAAGTTAGCGCGCTGGTTCTCTGTGTGCGTGTGGTCACGACTTCAGTTCCCGCCGGAGTCATTGAACGGAGTGATTCGGAGCCCGAAAGCTGTATGTTCTCTCCGTAGAAGATTACCTGCTTGTTTAGGACCTTAATAATGTTTCGAAAATACTAACAAATTATTAATTTTAAGCACACAGATAATAATAGTCCTTCAAATACAAATAGACTTGTGATTGTAACGCAAGAGATGTGCAGACATTGACGAACCAGAAAGCTAAAAGTCCAGTGATTCTCAACGTATTTCACTCAGGTTCATCATATGACCTGACACGAACGGTTCGGTCTTGTGCGCGCTAAACTTGCCTTGTTCCCCCTTTTTTTTTTCTTCAAAATAAATACTGAGTGAAATGATTTGAATTACTTTAGCCAGCAAAATCAGTCTCAGAAGTTTTGCGGCACACTTAACAATTCACGACGTTTCAACAGGTGTGCCGCGAAGTGAGAACCCCACCTGTTTTACGTTCTATGAAGAATCCGGGAATACGGACTTCAAGCCTAACGTGTCAAACTATATTACTGTATGGATTTGAAGAATACTTTTTTTGAATAATAGATAATACATTTTAAAACTTGGAAGAGATGTTAAGGCCATACAATGTCTTTTTTTAAGTGCTCGTTTTGACACAGCGAATGGAAGTAGTTTGTTTTTAAGTGAATAATTGTATTTTTGGTATAACAACAACAAAAAAACTTTATTACGAATTTTTACATTTTAATTTTACGGAGGCGCTGAGGATATATAACGAATGTCCAGACTTTCTCCTTTCTAATAGCTATAAATGCTCTTCTATAAATAAGTTCTGTTCAGAAATCTCTGTTGCATACTTTTTAACTGTAATACAGGTACACATATGGACAAAACTTTTGACAGGTGTCTTTAGAGAATATTTCCTCAAATTGCCCTTGTGTGTGTAACACCTATAAACGAAAATTGAAATTAGCAAGTAATAACTCCCATCTGGTTATAAAAAATATCCATCTCCGGGATAAAACGAGGGAACTACACATTTTTTTTTTCGAACGAAAAGTTCTTTTTCAAATATTACCTTCTCTAGCGACGTATGTGAACACTATTTTCCCAAAAGTACATCATGTTATTTTTGCAATTAAAAAAATAATAATTGTACAGATATGCCTCAAAACTTTTGTCCATAAGTGTACTAATTTCCCATCTATCGTCGTGACCTTTGTCACCAGCTGATTGATTGTCGTATTAATATGAGTTTTTAACTTCCTTTTCAGAGTATTTACAAGAGGATTCTAGTCACATCAATCTGCCAACAGTATCTTAGGAACGAATCTCGTCAAAGTGTACTCAGCACTGCATTGTCTTGCCTACTACGCGATGATGTGTTTTTATCTTATCTAATGATCTCAGCAGCTCCCGCCTTTTCTTTAAGTTTTTAAAGAAATGAAATGATGTAGAATGTTTGCCCTTTTATTAATAATGGTCGTTGCTTTGCAATCAGCTCTAATATATTACGAGGTGCACAGTTTTTGTTAATAAAAGAGCTTTATCAAATGCTGACTTCCTTCCCTATTATTAGAGAGAATAAACTTAGGTGTATGGGCATTTTTGATACAATAGTACGCGAAGTGTTATATATTCAACGAAAGCTAACGCGTTAGGCCAAGATCCGAATCCCAGCTAGGGCGTAGCTGTTTGTTGATTTTAGACACTTTTAACAGCTTAAGGATCAGCGAGCCCAGGTCATTACGAAAGCTTGCAAGTCTTAATGAATCCTGTAAGTAGGTAGTGTTATCTGGTGCGTGCTGTATGAGGAGAGAGTGGATTGGAAAATCGTTGTGTTAAAGGTTATCTTTGGTGTTTGCATCGCGTATAATGAAAAATAAAGAATCCAACCTATTTCTGTGAATGTTAACACATTCGCTTTCTGTGAGCGTGGTCGCGGGTTCAAGTAAAACAGGGTACATTAAACTGAGTAGTTCGAAGTTTAATTGACCAAAAAAGTCTTGATGTTCATTTTAGAAGCTCACCAGCTCGTTTAAGACGTTAATAACAATTCAGTCAGTTTTGGGGTTTTGAGAAAGACCCTTAGTACACTTAAGGCTAGGCACTGACATGCAATTAAATAGTTAAGTGAAAGCTTGATCCTACCATGGCTAAACAATTTATTTAGTTGTATACATTGGTCCACAAAAAGTTACCGATGAAAAGTTTTAAGTCCGAAATTTGCACAGTGGCAACAAAGAATATACGTTGCAAGCACAAAGAATGGAACGTTAACTTTATATCAGATTAGTCACTTCTTGCCCTGTTGTGGAGCGTGTTGGACTTAGTGCATCCATTTTTTATGAATCTGTGTTTACATGAACGGAATCAGTGGATCAAGCTGAGACTTAATGTATCATTGTATGTCAGCGCCTAGTCGCAGTACTCTCGATTTTCTCAAAATCTTGCTTTGCGCCACAGTTATGCCAGAAGTTCCCATATACCTGCAAGGTCCTTTTCTTCTAGGTTTACAGCATTTAAGTGAAACGCCATTATATTATCGCACCTTTTACAATACCGCATAAGTCGCCGAATGCAGATTTTACAGGAAGAAAATATCGTGCCAAATTTGAATTGAAGTCCGGCATACGCGGTACTACTCTTGTCAATATTACAGCACTATATGTCGGAGAAACGATGACCTACTTTGTGGGGTAGCTGCGTTGACAGAATCGGAACATGCAGAAAAGTCATTTTCGCCCAGTGTCTGTTAAGCGATATTGTTTTTAAAAAAAAAAAAAGAAGAAAGAAAAAAGCGGCGAATTGTAATATTCCTCAGCGAAAAACAGTCAAATTTGTGGAAACTCTTTTCGCTATCTACATTGTAGCTTCTTCAGCACAAAACAACTTTACGTATAAAGTTTGTGTATGTATGTGTGATTTAAGGTTGTAAAAAGATGAGATTTAGAAAGTAGAAAAAAAAATATTATCACGGTCTCCGTGGCGAGACTGATAAGAAAGGGTCACAGAAGTCAGAATGGATCCCATGGTGATATACGCACCCACACTTTAATGTTCATTCAAGCCAGAGAATTAATTGTAGGCCCCGTCCAAGTTACATGTTCGTTTAAAACGCAAATCCTTTAGCAATCTAATGAAAGATGGAATTTTTCAAAATCTCCAGATCAAAAAACGAGTTGATGGCAAAATCTTTTTGTTGCAGCTGTTCCAAAATCAACTTAGTATCCCATGTGAAACACTTATTCCCCCCCCCCCCACTCACCCTTCAAATAAATAAGTTTAAGAAAAATAATAAAAAACTTTTTAAAGATACACTTTTCTTAAACCATTAGTACTAAAAAGAAACGCATGGGGCGCACACTCATAGAGTATCTAAATTCTTGAATTGGCGCGCCTTATGCTTTTCTTTTAGTCACGGATAAACTTTTTTTTTTTACTATTTAATATATATTATATATATATATATATATATATTATTTTATATATATATATTTTTTTTTTAAATCTGATGATTGTATGACCAAAATCCTAAAGTGTTCTGTAACCATTCAAACGGCAGATAGTTGCAGGCTAGTATTTATTTTAGGATAAAGTAGTTCATATTAAAAATATGCTTTTAAAATATGTAAATATATGAAGTAACAATGGAATATTGTATTGTCACCCGACTTACGTCGCTGTGCAAAATTTCATCATTGTATGACGTCGGGAAATGAGTTAACGTTGCAAGATTTGAGGGCACCACGAACCATTGTGAACTAAAGAAAAGCATGTAAAAATAGTAGTAGAAAGTACTTTTAGGGAAAAATTCCAATCCATGCTGTAAAATCAATGATCGTCGTACAAACCTTTTAAACGATTACTCCCTTATTCTACCATATAGTCAAATAAAAATGCTTTAAAAACATCTTTTCACCCAGCGGTCGTAACTTGGGCCTTGGGAGCGATCCCCATCCTATCCCATGCCTAAAGGCTATAAAATAAATTCATTCATTTCAGCCTTTTCAAGATTTCGTTTTTGAATTCCTCAATATCATGTCAATTACACTAATGATTAATTTCTCAAAATAGCTTAAGTTCTATTTTGTAATTTCCACATACAGTTCATGGTATGTGCTGCTTTTTATAAATCTTGTTTCGTGTGTGTACTCTCAATAGTAAATGAAAATACATTAAGTGTGATTGATTCAGAAGCCCGCAAAGAAAAGTACAACGCGAAAACAACATTTATTCCAATAAGTTAACCCACAAGCCTTTGAATTCATTGAGTCCTAAATATGTTCACATTTTTCTTTATTTTTGCTTTCAGTTACAAAATCCTCGTCTTTACACCGTATACAAAATTAAACGATGTAATCACAATCTCCATTTCCATAGTAACAATAGATATAAAAAAAGAAATACTTTAAAAATACTTCAGGAAATTTCATTCTATAAATCGCCCTTTAAGTCTATTGTTTATAGTTTGATATCCATAAAACTGTTACAGGAAAAATACACTGTAAAACATTGTATATCTTCAAATACAAATAAATTCATCTATTTCTTTAATTACAATTGAAGTACATCCTTCAGTTCACTTAAAGGAAAAAATGGCAAGAAAACATTACAGTAAACCGTTCGCTGGATTCAAGAAAAAATAACTAGAAAAGTATTCACTGGTAGTACTTGTACTAGAATAGTGCAATAAATGGAAGTGAAACGAGTCCGCAGCTTTTTTCGGGAGCCAAGTAGATTCGTAACTACTAATTAACTACCCTTTTTCAATACTGATTATGAGTTGATCAAATACTAGTCGCGTAACTAGTAAATTTAAGACAACTTTTACTTTTTCTTTCTTATTTCCATTTACTATACAACACTGGGTTTCAGTAGTTTATCGTTACTTTTTAATCAAAAAATAAATATAATTTTACCTTAAAATTACAGCCCACACAAATTCCTTAGAAAAGAAATATTAGGTAATACTTTTTTTTCCTGTTAAAAGTATACCTATGAAAGCATTTCGTAGCAACTAGGCATAAATATTGCAAACACGATTCCATTTTTATGCGGGAGAAAATGGACTCGTTTCTTGAACAATAAATGATGCATTACGAGAACTTACAAACACATTCGTTCTTTATAACACCTTGAACCTGACGTTTTAAGACAATCTTGAAATGATTAAAGCAATGTCCACATCATCATTTCTCGAACCTTTCGACCCCACCTAAATATACTGCAGTGATCTAAAGTAGGGCAACCTATAATACAAGGTATTCTATTAGTCACAGTTTATTAAAAGTAAACAAGTAATCAGGGTTTCTCCACTGATTAATGATGATGTGTGTTCACACAGATTCTATATTAAATAATCATTTAACATGTTTATATTGTATATAAATATAACAACATTTTAGATTGTAGATTATACAGTACACTGGGAGTCTCCAACCTTTTTTGGCAGCGGCATTGGATAAGCAGGAAGAGGTCGAGGGCCGCATTATAAAGGATCAACTCAAAAAGTAATGTGGATTTTTTTCATGTAGTAATTATATTGCAAATTGCAATAGTAACAACAAATCTAATACAACATGTCTATATAATATTCAAGGACCAAGTTACCTTTTGGTGTTTTCAATTGTTTTCTTTTGAAGTCAATGTATTGTAGAATATAGTAACTAATTTTGGATTTGTTTCGAACCAATCAGAAGTAGGTTGGAGACCCCTGCAGTACACTGTTGAGATTTTTATAAATGCAACCTAACCAGAAGATGATTTATACTTATCAGTTTCCAGTTGGTTTGAGCAAGTGTACACAATACCTGAGTACTATAAACAAACCCAACTCTATTTTCATTTTGTGGCAGCCGTATTTATGGTACGTTGTCTGTATAAGACCCAGTATTACAAGTTACCCTAATCTAAAGTTAACAAAAAATTAACTTCCGTCTCACTTCCTCGCATATAGCAGAGACATCATTAACTAAGTCCATGTGTTCAACACTTCTCCCCCATTCACTACGCTAAACAGAAAATATCTTTATAACGTTATTTGTAGTACAAAGATACAAATAAAGTCTTCCATTCACTGCAAAGAAAACATGCAGTTGATCTAGAAAAGCCAGTTTTCCTTACAAAGAAAACCTCTTTCAAGATTCCTTATTGTTTAAACACAAACAACAAAATATATTTACAACGTAAATTATCTTCTAAGACTCTAGAAAACAAAACTATTATGAAAAACGGAAACTACTTAAGTACATATTTGTACGAAGTAATCAATCATATCTTTATCAATACCTTTCATAGCCCTGGCATTTTTTAATCATACACACCTTTCAAACCATGTGACTAGTGCAAACAAAGAACTATCATTTTAGTAATAGTCAAAATTATAATAAAACAACGTATTATGACTTTGCTTACAGAAACAAACAGAAGCAACAGTCTCGACTATTTCACCAAATGATTATGAAAAAAAAAACAGTATGTATTGTTTGTAACGCCTGGTTTCTCGTGTATTCTAGAATTACCATCAAACAAATAGAGAGAACATTATTACCTATTAATATTATGCATAAAAACTTGTTTTCTGCATTAAAACAAAAAAATAAGAAATCATTCAAATCATTACAAGATCTCACCATAGTACAGTTCTACGGCATTCCGGGATTAAACGCAAAAACACTAAACTCAGTTTTGATATGTATAAATACTAAATTCCATTATACATCCATCAAAAAGAAAGAAAAATAATCTGATTACATCAATTTAACATAAGAAAAAATATTCCTTTTGACACTGCTTCTGTGAACCTATTTTCATCCGATCACAAATTTTAGCTGAGTCGTTTGACACTACATTTAAAAAAAAAAAAAAAAAAGTACTGGGGGCGCATATCCAGCAGAAGCCTTCCCTATTAATGCTATTCACGAACCTTCCCACGTAAGTTTTAAAACAAAGAAGCGACAGAGATAATCAGAAGGAATTACTCTGCGCGGAAGAACTTCATACGTGAACTTTAATGCATTAGCATTACCCTCAAGTTTCTTATGGAATAATGCTCGTACTTTTGCTGTGCTTTAACGCTCTACAAAGGATAAGTGCAGTTAATACAATTGTAATGTGTATAAATGCTTCACTTACACAACTCTGTGCTTTTCAAACATACAGTTATAAGACATGTTGCAACAGGATAGAAGTTAAGGTCTTTTTCTACATTTTACAAGCACCAACGTAAGTAAGGAACTGTACTCAGACCTTTTTCTTTTTTAAAAAAGAGTACCAAATTATCACATGTTCAGCCTTAACCACCATCACAATTTTATGATTTAGTCAGCAATGTAAAACTGAATCTTCCTGTCAGTGATTTTACTTGACAGCCACTCCTCCATGTGCTGAAATTCCGCTTCTTGTAAAGAATCTACACTGGATAACGACTGTGAAAATGAGGATGAGAGAGAGGACTTGGGAGCAGCCATCGTAGGAAATGACGAGCTGTGATGCAAACCACTACTGCTATATTGGAAAAGCTCTGGAAAAAAAATAAAGGTAAGTATTATAAAACAGTCCTTAAATAGAATCAATGGATACTATGAAACACTACTATTGCTTTGGAGCTATGTCACTTCATGAATAAACTTTCAGAGAAAAATTGAAATTATAGTACAGAACAAAACAAGATGACCTTGGGTTCATATGTTTACGCTATGGTTCAAGGAAATTAATATACCAGGTGTATACGCTTAAATCCGCTGTTTTGGAGTCAGCAAAACACATGGTGTGTTCATAGAAAGCACAAAGCAAGTTATTCAAAGTACTTTCCTTCGCTGGCTACACATTTTGCCCACCTCTCGGGCAATTTGTGGATACCACGTCAAAAAAAAGTCCAGCTCTTTCGAGGCAAACCACTCATCAAGCCATTTTCGGACGTCTGCATACGAATCGAAGTGCTGCTCAGCGAGGGCGTGGCTTATCGACGCAAATAGATGGTAGTCTGTAGGAGCCAGATCTGGTGAATAAGCGGGATGGGGTAGCACCTCCCACTTAAGTGTCCCCAAGTAGTTTTGGATCACTTTTGATGTGTGCGATGGGGCGTTGTTATGGAGGAATATAGCTTGTCATGTCTTTGTTGATACTCCGGCCTTTTTTCACACAAAGCACGGTGCACGTTGATTAGTTGGTGGTAGCGGTGGGCATTGACAGTTTGACCCGGTTGCAACAGCTCAAAGTAGACGATACCCTGTTGATCCCACCAAACACACAGTATCGTCTTCCGTCCGAAGCGATTTGGTCTCGAGGAAGATGTTGATGGTTGGCCGGGATCAACCCACGATTTCTGGCGTTTCGGATTCGCGAAATATATCCACTTTTCATCGCCCGTCACAATCCGATGCAGGAACGACTTTCTTCTTTGTCTGGCGAGCAACATTACGCATGTGTGTTGGCGTCTCTGCAGCTGCCGATCGGTCAATTCATGCGGCACCCATTTTCCGATGTTCTGAACCTTTCCCATGGCACGTAGACGCATGGAAATGGCTGCTTGAGTAACGCCCAATTGCTTGGCAAGCATTTGTTGCGATTGGGTATCGTCCTCGCCCAACAGCGCCTGCAATTGATGGTCCTCAAACTTCCTGGGCCGATTTTCATGCTTCTTGTCACTCAGGTCAAAATTGCCGTCTTTGAACCGACGAAACCAATCTCGGCACTGTCACCATAGACCTCCACAAGCATTCGATGCGCGTCGTCAGCCGATTTCTTCAAATGGAAGCAGAAAAGCAGAGCTTCCCGCATATGCTCTTTTTCTGGCACAAAACTAGCCATGCTTACCAACGGCACACTGTGTGTTGTTGTCTGCACTTGCTGATTATGTGCACTGATTCGTGTTGCCAGAGGTCCAACTCATCCACACAATAGGTCTGGCGTGCCCTATGGTAGCTTCATACGCTCACGAACGCCATCTATGGGCAAACAGCGGATTTAAGCTTATACACCTGGTATGTCCTGACTATAATATAGTCGTTTCGTATTAATATATAGTACGAGACCACTTGTGTATTTGACCTCTGAGGTTGTCAGGTATTGCGTAGATTCTTATTGAAACTTTCTTCCATATCTTCCTTATTTCCCCGATCTTGCGCCCTCAAATTTCCACCCATTCCATTCTTTATCCAACAATATCCAAGGAAACCTCCTTCGATAACGAAAATGCTCTTCAAACTTAGATTGTCGACTTCCGTCCGCACGTTGCGCGCGAAATTTTTCCTTCTTTTCCCCCCTTTTCCTTCGTTATGAATCATTGCGAACAACCGTCCTGATATATTCCAAGCTTCGACTTTCAACTTCCCAGAAAAAATATAGATGGTGTTGAGACTCCGTAGTTCGCCTACAGCGTCGCCTCTTTGTGCAAAGCCTTTTGGGCTTCAACAACAAAAGCTTTCTAAAGTCTTATATCACTGCTGTCTCTCGACAACTTACAATTTAGGAACTACTAGAGTTACGAAAGTGGTTGAGGTGTCGTTGCAAAGATCTCGGCAAAACAAGTTTAAAGTCGTATAGATTATCCGGATAGGACGAGCTGTTCCCGAAATAAATATAAGTTTCCACTTCCCTATAATAACTAATCCGGACAAGCAACAGCATTCATCTACTACGGTTAAGACGATGATTGAGGTGTCGTTCGAAAGATCTCGCAATATTTCCAACGACACTTCGGTCATCCAAATTGGACGCTGACTGCTGAAGCCTCGCGGTAGCACATGAGCAACTCCACAGTCCTCCGACTGCGCTCCGCATCGCTTGTTTTGGTATTTATCATGAAAACAAGTCTTTCTCAAAGCTGTATAGTTTTATTTCATGACCCTGTTCGTGTTGTAGATTGTTTTGTGTAAGTATTCCTATATTTGCACCTTGCAATGGATCATGATGAAAATAAAATGTGAGAATTTTTGAATCAAGGAATTTTGTAAGTGGGAACAGGATTGAAAAAAAAAAGTTTATGAAAAAAGACGTTTTTTTATATAAGTTTTTTTTATATATATAAAAAGGACTGTTTTCCAAAATAAACAAAAAACCTTTTTTGTTTAAAACATGTTGAAAACCTATTTAATATTTAAAGCAATAGTCAGACCTATACAATGTGTTGCGAAGCAACACAGACAAAACCATCTCGTGAGATCCTGACATGAAAATAAGAAAAAAAAAAAAGTCTAAACCTCCTGAGTACACAAATGTTTCGTTTTGGCGCTATGGACTGCCGAAAGCTGAGGAAAATGCAACTCCAGAGCTTGATATTGCCAATACCATTAACAGTAGAACTGAGGCGGCATGTTACTCTAAAAAACTTGAAACCTGCTGTATCCTAAAGTGCACATTCCAAATTTGTGCACTGGATGCGCAAGTGATTCCCAAAGGAAGTAGAAGATTCCTAGAAATTCTCTGAAGTAAAGGTTGTTTGAAAGGAGTACCTTCGTACGCATGAAGGACTACCTTCAAACCAGTGTCAATAATTCGTTTGCGGCGCCGATATCTCGAACAGATTTCCTTTGCAGAATAATTTTCAGAAAATAGTGCGTGGTTGAAAAACAAGCAGAAGTATATGATATACATTTCAACGAACAGATATTTGTTATCAGTAAAAGAGACTGTCATTGCTCAGTTAGATGACAGTGATAACGTTTATCATCTGCACTCATACGAAAAGTTGTCTTATTCGTGTTTATATCGACCCACATTTACCCCAGAGAATGGTTGTGCATCCACTGCACAGTTTTGGATGAAGCAGGTTTGAATTCTAAAGGGTAGCACACCCTCTGAGTTTTACAGTTAGCAGTATCAAGCTGTGGAGTTCATTTTCCTAGGTTTTCGGTAGCCTATATAGCGCCGAAACAAAGCATCTAAGCCCCCTCGATGATCTAAACTTTTTTTATTATTATTTTCATGTCAGAATCTCGTGAGGTGGTTTTGTCAGTGCTATTTCGCAACATCCTGTATATTAGTTTACTATACACATACTAATATCGTTTTCCATATAGATTCATCTCGATTCGTCCAAGTATTTAACTTGAAGAGAAAACAACTGGGATTTTCCCAATTTTTGTTTATAAGATCCTTTGGTGATGTATTATGTAACGTTCCATCTGGTCGCCCGCAGAATGAATGAGTCATTGTCGGCGTGAGTAATTAAGGAGTGCTTTTTGTTCATCCTCTACGTATATTTTTGTAATTGCCTTACACCTTCGATATGTAATTACATCGTGTTCTTCACAGAAACTGTTCATGCCAAAAATGACAGATAAAGAATAAAAATCACTTATCATTATGTAAATGATGAAAAAAAAAACATGAGTTGGGAATTTTTTAATTTTGATTTAGAATAGTGTGTTTAACCATCTTCATCACTCGTGGAAAAAGAGAAGTAATAAAAAAAATGCTCCACTCTCGACTTCACATTCTGTTGGTTTTGTTGGAAACGATCGTTCTTGTGCTGAATTTCGTTCTCTAATTGCTGTTATAAAGATGAATATTAAGAAGCATAAACTTACACACTGCCTCTAATTTACTCCAAGCACAAACATTTGTAGAGGATATGTGTAGTGTAAGAAAATTAAATAATTTTGTTTCTTAAGTGATATTTTGGTTGCTTTAAACATGCTCAAACACCTCCCTCCCTAAAACACATGTTTAAAACAAACTAAAGAAAAAACTAATCAACCCTGGGTGGGAATAGTTGCTATAGTATTTTCAACGTAAGTGTACGAACAATTTTTCTATTTCGAAAAGTTGAAATATTGAAAGCTACTTTATAGAACTCATATGGAATTCGTTTTATTTGAAGATCAAACTATGTACAGTATTAGTAGAAAATAAAATAACTTTTTAAAAAAATGCAAAATATACCAAAAACCTGCAGTTCTGTGGGAAAAGGCAGGGCGAAAACCAGCTGTCGTCAAAGTGTTAATTCCATACCAGCAGATTTCTACAAGGAATGGAATCGAAAAATTCCCCCAAATATTGGTACTCAAAGATAAAGCAGGCGAATATATTACTGATCAGTTTGTATCTTCCTTGCATCTCAAATGTGTATCAAATAAAAAAAGTGCGACAGCGAAAAATCAATACGAATTTATAAATCAACCTTGTAATGTGGCAAGGGAGAAAAGAGGTACTAAAGCTCAAACTGAAGCAGGCAACATTGATTAAAATTCCATGCTTCACCGCCACCTTTTTATCTGTACCTTAACAATATATGCAAAGGAAAATTTATCATCCCCACAACTTGTACATTCACACATCGCATACTAAATAAAATGGTCCAGAACCTCAGCAGAGAGAAAGGAAAGGCTGACAATATATCTGCTCCAGTACTTGCAATATCGCTGTGTGGAGGAAAAATTCAGTATTCATGCACACAAAATAAAATCAGCTAATAACACTTCCACCACGCGTAACGCATGCGGCCGCCTCCCAAAGCGAGTGAGACGAGTTTAAAAAAAGTATTATAAGCTGCTGAAGTTCGTCGAAATAAAAATATTAGGACTTAGCCCACAGTGACTTTTTTCCTTTTCCCCAGCTGAAAGCGTACTTGTCAACGATGAAGTCAAGGCAGCTGCCGTGAAGTGGTTCAATGGGCAGGGACATGATTTTTACCAAGCCGGCATCAGAAAGTTGGTCCGGCGATCTAAAAAGATGAGTGTGTAGTCTTCTTGAATACATCACTAATC
Organism: Lepisma saccharinum; assembly: GCA_022664845.1. NCBI lineage: Eukaryota > Metazoa > Arthropoda > Insecta > Zygentoma > Lepismatidae > Lepisma > Lepisma saccharinum. The sequence goes on from JAGDQP010007300.1 coordinate 17,453, forward strand.
CATGCCCGATTATACTGTTGTATTTTTTTTTTCTGATCCATCCACGTATATTCGTTACATGCACTCCAGAGCTATGTATCGCTTCATGTATCACAAACATTTTTTCAAAAATGTGACGTTACTACACTCAAGACACTGACCTTTACTACATTTCGAAGCAAGCAGACACGTACGCAAACACTCAGTCCCACACCCTTGATTAATTCCTTACTATATCCTCACTGCAGCTACACCCACCCCCGTAGTCTAGTGCCAACGATCTGGACTTCGGATCGACAAGCAGGTTTGAGTCTTGCTGCCGGTCATAATGAATTAACTTTACCTCACTTTCACCCCGCAAATGCCAGATGTACTGTTATCGTGATCACTGTTACCCATCTCTTTAAGAAAAGTGCTCGCCTATTGACGTCTCTCTCTCAGACTGGGACCCGACTAAGCTTGCCAGTCAACACCCTGGAAAAATATTTCTCAATCGCGTTAAAATCCGTTCACACGTCCGCTATCCACATGGTCCCTGCATCTTATATGCTGAGTGACTGTGGCTTAGTTGTTACAGAGATTGGCTTTGCATCCAGAAGGTCTTGGGTTCGAAGCCCGTGGCCGGTCATCGTGACAGGTACTTCCCGAGTATACGAAGCTAATGCCGGAATGGTACCCTACTAGGCCCTGACCGCCTTCCTCCCGACATCCCTCTTGTTTCAATGGGAGTTAGTCCTGTAAGTTGGTTCATACCACTAAATAAAATCAAACCTGGACATTTGTTGCGTATTTACACCTACCATGCAATCTTCCAACAGCATCATAGGCTTCCATTTCCTCTAACTTCGAAGACGCCTGGGCATGTCCTTCATCGGCTGCCATCTTTAGTAACTCCATAGTAAAATATGGATCCTCGGTAGCTCCTGAAAGTTCGATACGTCATATAGTTACTTAACAAATAAATAAGAATGTTTCATCAGTTATCACACAAAATACATTAGAGATATAGACACTAATTCCTAGAAATAACTCAAGTAAGTAAATTCTAAATTATCTTAAGCTGAATTTGGAATGGCAGTCCATGAAGATGACATTTTTAAGAAGAAAAAAATAATAATTCTTTTTCCACCCGCAGAAATATAACTAATTCAATTTTGAACCATACGTAATGATTGAGATAACACAAGAAATCAACAAGGGAAACTTACTTCGACGAATTATGATTGGCCGATAATTAAGTTAACAAATAGTTCAGTACAAATTTGTTCTTCAAACTAGTTTAGTCGGAAAGGATGAGCACAAGCAATATAATCCCTCTCTACAAAATATACAAAACAGCAAAACTGGCAAACCTACTTGTACTGCAGTATTAATTAAAGACATTTAAAAATTTCGACTTCTGAACTTTTACTATTTTCTTTCTATTAAACAAGGGAATGCATAAACAACTGCGAGAGAAATGTACTGGCAATTATCGGAGGATTCAACACGATAGACTATTCTATAGCTAAGCGCTAGTGATTGCCTTACGAAGAACTAATTTGTTCTAAAGATACTGAAGAATTACTTAAAATTAGAGCTAAAATAATGAAATGAACCTTTGTTTATGATTAGAATAAGCCAATGTTCCTCCTGTGTGCCCCAGAAAGCAAATGAAATGATTCACGCGCAAAATTCACATCAACCTTTAAACCGGCTAATTCAAGAAATCAACAATTATAACGTAATGTTCCTTCGATTTCTTTATGGTAGAGACAATTGATACACGGGAGTGGATTTTAGCCCTCAACCTTTTACTATAAAAGATAGTAACGTTAACAAAATTACCGTCCCGTAGGAAACCAATTTACAGAATTTAAAATAGAAGGATGACATCTATAGGCTTCTTCTTCTTTGGGTGTTTAGTAGGGGATCAGGAATGAAGTGATAGCACCGGTTGCGTAGCCAACATGGGTGCCAGGAGTTTATACCAGTTGCGTAGCCAACTGAGTATGCAGGATGACACTATATGCGTAGCCAACGGAGTACGGATAGAAGTTTGGTTAAGGTGAGAGTACACATCAGATGCGTAGCCAACTGAGTGTGCAGGAAGGTACCAGATGCGTAGCCAACTGAGAACGGAGGAAGGAGAGGAGCTGACCACCCGGGAGCGAGTGATCCCTCTTGTCTTGCGTTGGGACCATTTTATAGGTGATTTGGGGGGGTCTTCGTTCTGCTCTCTTGGCGACTTTAGCTCCATCTGATGTTTACTTGTAGAGTTGACTGTCGTCTGCACTTATTTATGTGTCACTACTTGTTTACATCACTTCTACGCATGTTTGTCCTATAAACATGATTGCTTTATTTACGTGTTCAGAATATACGCGGGATATTGCAATAAGAATAAACCGGAGAGGAAGGATAATTCCCTACTTTCTATACCAAAATATATCTTACGTCCACTGTACGTTAGCCAAGCTTTACGATTTGAATTTATTTTAAGGCCATTAGACAACTATAACTCAGGCCGTATGGATGATGATGAGATGAATTGGTGGAATGAAGTGGGAGGAAACTGGAGTACCCTGAGAAAACCAACGCACACGGTGTTTGTCCACCACAAAGCCCACATGGCATGAGCACGGATCGATCCGACGACCCCTAGTATCGGAGGTGAGCGCTCTACTAACTGAGCTACCGTGGCCCCACCAAGCTTTACGTGTGCCTTGAAAAGTACGTGACTCTAAAGTTCAAACTCCGTGTCTACGAGAAAGATCTGTCCCTAATCAAACGTTATTCACTGTACAGTCAGCGCCAAAGGTTTGTACCCAGTCGTAAAATTCGTTCTCCAAATAAATTTGGAAAGAAATGAGTACAGTTTACTGTATCGTAAAGAGGATGTGATTTTCTGTTAAGTTACAAGCAATGTACTCAAATCGGTTTAACCATTTCAAAGGTATTTGAAAAAGAAATTTCACAAGTGGGTAACGAACTGTTAATGTCTCTAAGGCATCCTATTGCTTTAAACAGCAGACATATTCGGCTCTTGAAAAATTGGAGGAACTCATGATAATCAGTATAAATCAACTCCGGGATCTCGCGGATTCCGAGTGAATAAATTCATAGTTGCATCTTATTTTATAATGGTACATATGATAATTCAGAACGAGATGTATTCGGGTTATTGTGAAGCTTCGAATTTTGCAAACTTTCAGCGTAAGTTCTTCTGCCACAAACAGATCGCCAAAAATCTGTTCTCCATGAACGTTTTCATCTAGTTTGTTTATTTATTAAGTTTGAGATACAGCTGGAGTTGCCATTTTACACAGAAACTAAATAACATGAAATTAAATCTTAAAACGACACAACACAGCAAGTAATATCAATAACAGGATGATTATAACACACAAGAGGAATAACTCAGATATTGGTATTTAGAATTTGACGGAAAGTGTTTACAGATCAATATTTGAATCAAGATTATTGTACACAACTGCCAGTCTATAGAATAAGGAGCGCTGCAGTATATTTAAACTAGGAGTGGCACAATAAAGCAGGTTTTTGTTTCTGGTTATTCGCCAGGGAACATGGAAGTAAAATTTAAATATTAACTCTCCAGTTCTAAGATTCCCGTTTAGTATCTTGCTTAAGTATAACAATCTGCCAGCTTGCGACGAGAAGAGGCAACGTGGAGTCCAAGAACGGATAATAACTCGGGTTTGCTTAAGCTACGTACTCATGGTATTTTTCTTTTGACTACAGAATCAATGAGATAGATTAGAAATACTAGCCATGTTCCAAATAGGGGAGAATTATTCAATCTTAGAGGAGATGAAGGTTTTGTAGAACATACTCAATGAATGAAGGTCCTTAA
>JAGDQP010007300.1:21384-68044 GCA_022664845.1 Lepisma saccharinum
TGTCGCGACCAAGCGGGAGGCGTTTTGCTTTCTTCTTGTTGAGAGCGACAAACAATTTGAAGAGATTCCAAGAAATTTGACTGTTTTTCCTGGAATAAAGTATTTTCTAGAAGTGATTTGAAATTTAAAGGAGTTTCGTGGGATCTTGTGACGTTTTAAAAGCTTGATAGCTACCAATACTTAGTTCTGGTCTGAAATCAGAAGTTCAATTTTTTAGATTGAAGTATATTCTTTATTTGCTTATATAGGTTTTATAAATTTGGAGCTTGTGAGCTAGAAGTAAGATATTTGGGCTTTTTAAAATAGTTTCTATCTTTCAATAGTTTGTATTAGCAGTTCAGGATGATGTTTAGGTCAGGAGTTTTGCCTTTTGAGTGTATATTCTAGATGAACGAATTTTGGTGTGGGTTGGAATTTTAGGAAAGGCAAAATTATAGGCCAGACGAAAGTCACCGTGGCTTCTGAGAAGGTGACTTATGAACTGCAGACAGGCTTCGGTGGTGACGATGACGGTGTTACTACGTTTCGTTAGGAGAGCTGCACCTCTACAGCTCTGGTGGAGATGTTTCGGAGAAGCCTTCGACAACCGGCGACAGAGTACTTCGGAGGGACCAGACACGGTTACCAGGTTTCTTTAGTTAAGAGTAGTTGAGGAATTTTTGCTCTTCTGTAGGAATTACCAAGATAGGTTTTTAGGGAAGGTAGAAGGATTCGTCCGAGGATTCGGGTGATACAGGAGGCGATTCACAGCGCCAAGCAGAAGGAATCGCTTTTATGGTTGAGAGAGATGGGATACGATTCACAGCGCGAAACAGAAGGAATCGCTTTTATGGTTGAGAGAGATGGGATACGATTCACAGCGCGAAGCAGAAGGAATCGTTCGTATTAAGGTGAGGAGTGTCTGGTGAGGACTGGTCTCTGAACTCTCTGGTCTCAGAGTCCATCTTTTATACTCCATCTTTCCCGTAGTTTACGAGATTCTCGGAGAAGAACGAGAACTCTCCAAGGCGGAGTTAAATTGTCCCTGTTTCTTCGATTATCCAATAATTTGGCAACTAGGCGGATACCATTCTTAATCGTGAAGATTTGATAGGTAGTGACGTCATAGAGACAGTCCTTAGTCAGCTGGACGTAAGTCTCAGCACGTTCCATTTTGCTAAAGGGCTCGATGTAGCTGAGTCTGTAGTGGGGATAATAGCTCTTCTCGTGACTTGCGCATGCGTACTTACTTATGGTTCGTTACGGCAAGGAGAGGAAAAACTAGAAAACTCACACTCCAGATGAGTCAACTCGTGGTCATTGGCGAATCCGTAAAGTGTAGTGGGGAATGATTGTCCTCTTCTTGGAGGTCTCTTCCATTGGCCTGAGTTTGCCTTAGGCAGGAGAAGGAAAAGTTTTTGTTCGTGGGAAAATAGGACAGGTGTTTGGGTAGTTACGTAGTGTGCATACTTATTAGGTTTCATAGCCCTATCCTTACTTGTAGCTTTGACAATTTTAGGACATGTCAGAAATACACAAAGAACACAATATATATAATTGCACTATATCAAGTTAATCTTACTTTCTAAAATTGGTTACAGTCAAAAGAACAAAACATGGTCGAAAAGAAAGAGAACAAAATACAAGTTTTTGTAAAGCAAACACTTGGAAAATTACGAACGTGGTATCTGTTACATCTCACACAAAAGGTCTTGTTCAGATACCATACAGAAACACACGGAGTTAGGGGACACAAATCAAGAAGGATAGTTGGACATGTTTTTGAAGTAGGTGGTAGCATACAAATCACCCTTTTACTTCTCTTGTTGAATTTTATACCAAAAACGTTTATGTCTAAAAGAAACAATATAAAGGATAAAAATACAATAGACAAGTTATACTTTCCTCCCTCTTTGACAGACAAAAATGAAAGGAGCAAAAAAAAAAAGAAAGAAAAAGGGAGATCTAAATCGCTTTCTTACCAGTCCCAGCAGGTGGGAGTTATTTATTACTTTTTCCCGATGGTCGCTTGTTCCTTACTCCAAAGAAGAAAAAGTTAAAAGAGCAAAATAGTTCTTGGCTGTTGGTTTCGCATATCTATAGTTTACATTTAAAAGTTTTATTTAAAATCAAAGATCCAATTTAATTATAGGTAATGCAAAAAAAAAAAAAGGAAATAATAAAAAATTTGGGGCATCATACGACATACTACACACCATTTCCTGATTGTCTTACATACTGCTTACACATGAACAGAGGTAACACATGCATATGAGTCCCTACAAGCATCTGACTTTGGTCCCATAATATGCTGGAAATATAAAACGTAGCGAAGGAATTCATCATTATAAAAGAATATATTCGAAGTTCTATAGTTTCGAAAATAAGCATTTAAAATAAAATAAAATAAATAAATAAATAAATTCTGTCCGAGTTTGAGATTTTGTGGAGTCATTCTTTAATGAAATTGAGCAATTTGTTGCCTTTGCATAAGAATTTCATAGAGATCGCTTTTTAGCATGCATGGAAAAACTTGCATAGCACAGTGGCAGTGTTATTCTCTGTTGTCTCTTTGTGGTGTTGTACGCTATATTTCAACCACTTTCTTTTTCTCGCCGCTATTGAACTTTACCTGAAGCGCGGTACGCTATGACAGGGAGGGTGCATTCACAATAAAGTAATGTAAGTCGGAAGACTTTGCACCAGCGAACAAAAGTTAACAATGAAAACAAAAAAGTTCCTGTGAATACCTATAGAAGACCCGATACTAGCGACTATAGCGTGGGTGATAGGAAACAATAAATTTCAATCTCAATTTGACAAATCATAATTTACTTTTGCAATCATAACACTTCAGAATTAACTTCTCGTATGGAGTGTACTCGAAGCAATATAGATTTGAAAGCAAAAAGTATTTCTTTTTACAGATCAAAGCGCCAGCATAACATCATTCCCATCAAAGAAGGACAACAGTGACAATAAGCATAGCTTTTAGGGACGCCATAAAAAGGTATCAATTACACTAGGACTAATGGAAAAGATTTATTACCTGCTACCGGGACGTGTCGGAATTTTTTCCATGCATGATTTTCAGTAACACTTTTTTCCATAGAATATGCCATAGAGTTCTCAGAAGAAGGATGTGTTACGAAGATGTACGCGATATAAAATTCGAATGCAAAAAAGAAAAAAAAAAAGTCGTCGCTGCTTACTCCGACAAAACACGAAGTCTACGTTGCATGGGCACGAATACAATTAACCATAAAACTGTAATTGTGCAATAAACATATGAAAGCCGTTGCTTTGGAGTTGTTAACGTTGCCTGCAACAGGTCACACATTATTTAAGTATATTTTTAAAGATTTACTACTTAACTACAAGTGTACACATGAATGCTCAAATGCATATAGATTACATACAGGGACAACTAGTACTGAAGAAACTCAAAAGATGGCAGTACATGATATTTATTAAAACTTGGAGAAACTATTATAGTATTAAGGACCATTTTAGTAACTACCGACTTCAACGCATTCGAATTAAACGAGTGCAATGCCTTTAAAATCCTCAAACGTTCACGCAACCTCATAGACGGCGGTCCAGCAACGTAGTCCCACTACATGACATTTATTGTTTTCAGATTTACAAGATTATATACAGAGTGTACAAAAATCTCGATACCTTTACAAATCTGAAACCATGTGACACAGAGATTGCAAACTGTCGTGCAAATCTAAGTTTTCGTTCGTACATTCAAATACACCTCATTGTGTGCTCGTTTGGTTACCATTAAGATGGCACGACCATACACGCTCCAACATAGCCAAAAACAAGTTTGGATCGCGTCCTTTAGTATAATGACGGAGTAATATCAGGCGAGCGCAGGGCCAGACGATTGGTCCACGATATGCAACAGTAATAAAACAAAATTTTCAAAGTTTCTCATCCATACAATAAACGAAGCACACAAAAATGAAAAGACAAACATGACAAAACTTTCAGAGATATACACCAATTTGCAACAGACGGCACCACGTAACAAGGTTTCCGATTCACCACCTCGAATTCGCAGGAGCTAGTGATGCACATATACGCCCCTTACGGGTACACTGCCATCTCCCCCCCCCCTCCCCCGATAATACACTCCTCTTTTAAAAAAAATACGTTCTGGATCTCTATGATATATTCAAAGTATGGCTCCAATTTAATCCGTATACAAAATTTAAAGCTGAATTTCATTAGGACACATTTTCAGAAATTTATTCGCAACGTCTTGGTAACAACATTCACTACAATGCGGGGCCAAATTCACATGTTTCCCGCCATCTATCCATTTCTTCAACTCTACCTAACATATTGCACCAACCTGCTACACCTCGTTCATAACTCGAAGCTAGGTTATACAGGGCGTCCGTGCTACCTTTCAAAGCAGCTTTTGAATAATACTCTGCAGCCATATTGGCATCTTCTTTCACACCCCAACCGTTCTCATTACACATTCCTGTAAAAGGAGTTCCCTATTAATGCTTAATTTATAAAAGAGTTAGCACGTAAGCTGGTCTAAACAAAACTCTTTATTTCAAACAAGCTTCGAAACTACCTTCATTACTAAAGTTATTACAGAGTGGAAGAGAACCTGACTTTTTCATAATTAAGAAAATGACCTTGAAAATCAGTAAGTTGTACAAGGAGGAATTACAAAGATAGCGACCATGGCCCATATGATGATACCACTTCGCCATTTACCTTATGGAGCCAAGGAAACCCCTGGATGGCCAACGATAGAAATACAAGAACACGAGCCGCATACTTAGTGCTTTATCCGAAGTGTGCGACTGTGACCACTACGGGCGGGGTTCGTCGCAATTGCATCTGCTGAAATGTTATGGTCATTTTAATCGAAGAAGGCGCGTTTTTATTTTAATTCACTTTCAAGAATCTCATCCCAATGAAAAATAAATAGATTGTCTTCCATTCCGAATATCAGAATAAAAAAGGTTTTATTCAACCGCACGAGGTTCAGCCTGTACCGCTTTGCCATTTACCTGTTATCATGGCAATCATGAAGCAACTACGAAGACGAAACAGACCAATAACACAATGAATTACATCAGCTACAACAAACAGATGAAATTTAGCTCAAAACAACAGGAAGAAGGGATTGCTAGCTTTAACACACACTGACAGTTACAAACCTGCAACAAAATAGTATCACATACTCCTGAACATTTAAGCACATACATACAGTATAATCTGTGTCTATTAACCTAAGTATCATCTGTTAACTATCAGCCATTACCAACCACTCTACAAGGAAATGATAACATCTAGCTTCGAAAAGAAAATCAACCTACTTAATCCAAATATATTGTTTAAAATAATACGTGAAGACTATTCGCGCACCCCGTACTGAACACCATTGCTTTCCGCTGTTCGTGGGATAAGAAAAGCCGGAGGTAACAATCCTTAGCTTCTTTTCAAGATACCATCCCGGTATTCACCTGCTATGACTAACAGAAGATGGGGAAAACCTCAGACAGACTCGCCGGTCCCGGGGTTGGATCTCTGCTCTTCATCCCTGCGAGGTGAGCGTGCTTCTACTCAGCCACTATCTTGACAAAGGACCTGCTGTAGGCAAAAAGTACTTGTAATATGCCCAAAAGAGAATGCTACGATATATTCTGTGTTTAGGTTTGGTAACGACCAGCTCTTGCATGTCTGGTGAATAAACGGATGGATTTTAGATGTTCCCCCGATACAAGGTACTTATTAGTTGAAGATATTTAGAATCAGTTATAATCAACTTTGGAGACAGTAACCACTTCGGTTTTTCACCCACTGCAGGACTTCGGGTCACAGACCTGCCTTCGGGCAGAACACCCATCATCATCACCACATTCCAGGATAAAAATATCCCGAATCGGAATCAATCCCCGCGCACCCAATTCAAACATTAATGCGCTACCATCAAAGTTATAAAGTTGTAGTTTAGTTCAATCATTATACGTTGCATTCTTTAATTCTGTTTATCGCCTGCTTTTCGTGGTAGAACGAAACGTATTATCTCGTACAAATGATCGTCGATTGTTTGTATTCATTGCTATGGATTCAAATATTTATAATTATCTGCTATTTTGGTTGTAGATTTCCACACCGCTAATAAAACTCAACCTTTTCTCCTTTGTCAGAATAAAATAAAGGATACTTACCTAAATAATAATCGGTCTCTTCTGAATTATAACTAAGGTCAGACTCAATGCAATCCGAACTTTCATCTGAACTAACAGACTTCGTTTCCCTCTCCTGACCCAAGGCCTGCTTAGCTTCAGGTTGTCCCATGTCAGCAGCCTTCATGAAGAGCTTCTGTGCCGTTTCTACACTCGGAGTTAATCCTCCTTTCCCCTGAGCATAATACACTCCTAAATTATACATTGCTGTAGCATGGCCCAGCTTCGTAGCACGACTATAATACTCGACCGCCTGGGAAGAAAAGTTAACAAATTAAGACACATGTGTCATAGTAACGTAACTACTACAAAAATATGAATTTCTTTTTAAGTTTCGATCACTTTATTTTTCTATACAAATTAAAAGTTGGAAGAAGCCTTTCTCAGTTTTTCGCCACGATGATTGATTTCTTTACCAAACGTGTTCTTTCTCACTACATCACCACGGAAAGAACGCCCAATTCTTTGTAAAGATAAAATGAATTTTATGGGCGGTAACAGCACTATGGCTTACGCCCGTCCCGATACGGTTTGTTTTTTCCCTTATCTTGGTCATGTCAAAACTTAGCTGTTTATTAATTAAAATAATAAAACCATATAAAAGATGAAGATGTAAAAGGTCTTCACAAACAGCCTACTGGTGTAAATGGCCAGTATAACGATTAATGAAAACGAAAGGTGTATAGAGGCTTTCGTATAACAAATGGGCCTTCACAAGATAAAACAAAAATACACCATAAAACTTAACAGCTAAGGGGCATAATCATATAAAATAAACAGAAATAATAAAACTCTCTGCAAAACAAGAAAAAATATCACCGTTTAAGTTTAGGTTTATATCTCAGTTTCCCTTTCTTTCCCACGAGATTAAAATCCATATCCATCAGGTTGTCCTCAATCATGTCTGAAGTCAAAGATGAACTTGGTTCATCGATAGTATGTGCAGACTCTTCCTGAGCTATTTGAGCAGCCAAAACGTTTGTCAGAGTCTTAATACTTGTAGCGAGAGGCGAAGTTCGAACTAATTTTGAGACTTTATAAGGACTAAAAGTAGTCTAAACCCGTGGAGTTCTAGAACTCTGCACACGTTGTTTTTCGTCCCTGAATCTGTGTCGGCATATTGCGAGGAGTCTCTGATCCTTTGGGAGGCTTCGGAGGGTCTACATGCACATCAGACTCTGTTTGTGTTGATACATTAACTGTCTGAGTACCAACCGAGACAGTTTTAACTGGTATTCTGGCTACAACATGTGAAAACGTACCAGAGGGAAGGGTGCGCTGAGACTCTCTTAATCGACGTTTAGCATCACCAGCAGATATTTCCTCATACCATCAGCTCTCGAATTCGTTTTTACTCCTGAAAAATAGACCAGTCACGCGACCAGACTGTGCTCACCCTTGCAATTAACACACTGAGGTTTCAGTGGCTTACAAGTATCCGCACCATGGCTACTGTTTCCGCAAATTGCACATACAGCAGAGGTCACGTTACATGACTAGAGCTCGGAATTTTAGGTGCAAAATTTTGCCAAAAAAGGTGAGAAAAAGGTGCCAATTTTTGTACAAAAAAGGTGCTTAAATAGGTGCTAATTTTCAGATATAAACCTTTATTGTTAGCAATGAATACCTATATTACTCAACTTGTCTAGATAAACACACAGAACATTCTTAAATATAGAACATGAAAATTATGTTATACATTAGAAAACAACTTAAAAGGAAAACATGCTTTTTCTTACTTGTTACAGTTATCCATCAAGAAAACTGTTAAAATAGATGGCATTCAAAATTTCTATGTTCTTCTCTGTAAGATTACATCTACGGTCACTAAGCAGATACTTGTAAATTGAAAAAGAACGTTCAACGTCAACATACACAAGTGGTGCGTATCTTGTTTTCATCCGGTAATCCAAATTCTTGTTGGTTGCGACCTCTTGAACATCAGGGTTTTTCGCTAAACTTCGCTCCAACTTCTGTTTTCCGGCCACCTGCAGCTCTCGTTGCACATCCATCAAAACAGCCCACTGGGCTTCCTTTTCCGGACACTGCTCCTCCAGTTTTGTGATTGCAGTAGTAAGGAAAGAGAAGCCATGTACTGTATAGAGTTCATCTTGCAACTCCTGTTGAAGTGCAAGTTTCTTGGCTTTTTCTACAGCTGAGGAATCATCATTGGGCAAAGCATCTAAGAATTTGCATATTATGTCGAAATGATTGCAAATAAAAACTGCAGCTTTTAACCACGTACCCCATCTAGTGAGGACAGGGGAGGGTGGAAGTGGAAGTCCCGTAATTTCTACATACTTCTGTATTCTAGAAGGAGCCTTTTTCAGTATTTTCTTAATGCTAGAAACAAATTCGTTCACATACGTATATTCATCTTTAAGAGCTTCACAAACTCGATGCAAAGCATGAGCAATGCAGGTTACATGTTTTAAGTTAGCAAACATATTTTTCAGATTAGAAAATGCAGCCAACATGTAAGATGCTTGGTCTGTAAGAACTAACCAGACCCTTTCATATTTTACGCCCTCCGGCCACAATACGAAACAAGCATCAGTGAAACATTGCATTACACTTGCACTGTCTGTTTTGTCGAGAAAATAGGTTTTTAAAAGCATGGGTTTCACTTCATGTCCATTGAGGGGTGCCACTAAAATGTTCAAAACGTACCTGTTTTGCCTATCTGTGGTTTCGTCTGCTATGAAATAGACTGGATGGTCAGCAACTACTTGCCTGATTTGCGATATTTTAGTTTCATAAAGAGGTTGAAGGTAAGATTTCCTTAAGGTGCTCTCATCTGGAACTGACTTCTCCGTATATTTTTCCAAGTATAATTTCATAAAAGGATTGTTAAGTTTCGAAAGAGGTATTCCACACGCTATAAATGTCCTTGCTGTGTCACTGAAAAATTCATTTGTATTTCTGGAACTTGAAGATGCAAGCGCCTCACCAATGAATTGCTGTCGCTTGCCACCTTTACCATCTCGTAGTTCTTTATTCTTGACGTGTTTGCCACTTTGTAGATGCTGCACAACCCGATTCCGTTGGTGTTTGTCATCAACAGCAATAGAAATATCACACCTCAGAACACTTCCATCACTCTGAATGCCGTCACGACTAAATTGTTTGACAATGTCGCGCAGTTTCCCAGCACTTACACTATGTTTCGGCATGGTGAACAAGCAAAATCTGATGCATCGATCAGTCGATCACAGACTGTAACTTTAAGCGTTGAGCTGGTTACGGCGAAATGTAGAATTAAAACAAAACATCATTTTTTCCTGTACCTTGCTCGCTGAGGCGGGAGAAGGAAACAACAAAGAAACTTTTCTACAATTCGTAAACAATACAGCAAGCGGCAATAAAGAAAATATTTTTAAAAAAATATTTTATTGCTCTTCCGACAAATAAGAACAACAACTTTAAGCAATTGTAATGTGTCATTGTTGGCACTGTTTATAAGAGCCTCTCGTTTTTATAAAAATAAACACGATAGGTAATTCTGTATTTAGATTTATGAGAACGCAACCTTTGTGCAGAGCGTGTGCAAGTGAGCACGCGTTGAATTTTGAATTTTATTAATACTTTAAAAAAAATAACGTGATAAAGGTGCAAAAAGGTGCTACCGAAACAACATCGATTGAGTTCAATACGTGCTTATTTTGCGGAATAGTATCTTTTATTTCATTTTCACACACAAAAAATTTAAGGTGCAGCACCTAAAATTCCTAGCACTATACATGACGTGCTGGTGTGTTTCCACAACGTTGACATTTAAAACAGTGGAGCGGACTTGGTATATAAAATCGGACAGGCAAGCGATAGAAAGCTGCCTTCACATTCTTAGGAAGCTGAGGCATGGCAAATGTAAAAATTAATGATCCTGTGGGTTGAAGTTGGCCAGTCTTTCTGCTGTTGATGCGTTTAACATTGACTACGCCTTGACTGGCGAGTTCTCTTTTAATCTCCTCTTCAGGAACATCTTCAAGTTCCCAACAAGTTATTACGCCCTGTGTAAAATTCAGTTGGTGGTGTGGCTCAACTACAACTTTAAGAGTTCCAATTGATGTCATCTTCAGGAGATTATTTGTCTGTTTGTCAGTAGATGTCTCCACTAATAAGGTGCCATTCCGAAGTTTTTTTAACACTGTGTAGCTCGCCAGCAATATAAGTAAGTTGTCTTTGAATTATGAAAGGGGACATCATCTTCAAACCACCTGGATTGTATGTTTCGTTCTTTACTTTAATTACAAGATATCGTGTGATAGTTGGTACGATACTTGTCTGTTCCTCTACTTCTAGTTTCTCTTCCTTGTCACTGGTTGATTCATTAGCTGTATGCGCCTTCTTACTTATGTCACTGATTTTCTCTTCATTCTGTCTCCTCTTTCTCTGCTTTTCATTCGGCGAAGGCGACTGATTTTTAGGATGTGGTGGAGCCATGGTGAATTAAAGCCGTAAATGCCCACTTCTCCGTCTTCGTTCTGAGGAGCCAACGAGGCTGCCGGGTCCTACCCTCATCGCCCTTGTCAGCAAGCTTGAAATCGAGGCGAAGTCAAATGACTTGGCGTCGAAATCACTTGCACTTCCGATTGATGGATACTTGGGACACCCACTCCCCCAGAGTGTTGGCGGGACCAAAGGTCCGAAGAGCTCCCCAATGGCGCACTTTCCAGCCTCAACGAGCTAGACCATCCAAAATCTGCTGTTAAGAACTAGGCGCTATCCAATGGTTCCGCCCCCTTTTCCCTGGGCCAGCGTCAATGCAAGTACATCCGGTCACATCCTTGGTCACTGCGTGGAGGCGCAAGTCGCAGCACAAGAGGAGATGAAATGATGATCATCTGTGAATGAAGAATGAGGTGAACGTGAATGAAACTCCTCTGTGCTGGTCCTCCTTTCAACCAGCGTAGATGTTTATCTGCTAGGGCTGATTGCAGCCAGCAAAAGCCAACTGGACGATGGAGTCGCCAATTCCCTACGTCGTTGTTGGCTGATTGCAACCAGCATAAGCCGGCAGGACGATGGGGTCGCCAATTCCCTACGCCGTGCCCAATTCTTTGTGTATATACAGAATGTTCTTTTCGCCTCCACATTCTCCAGACTCCTGATACTTGATATTGAAGAATCTTCTGCAATCTAGGAATGGTAAAGGATAGAAAATATTGCCTTTTTCTCACAAGAGAACCTTGTATGCATGGTCTTTTACCATACAGAATTAGCCGTACCATGGTTGTGTAATGGCCAGCATACCCAACCGGTAACAGGGAGATCCAGGTTCGAGTTGCGGTCTTTAGTAGACAGGTAACAAGCTATAAACTTTTATTTACTTGATTTTACGGATAAGTACCCTTTCTTCGTGTATAGTCAGACCTGTATCGGAACGGGTGTAGTAAGCCATTGCAGTTACAGCCTATATAAATAATTTTATCTTTACAGTCGTGGGGTCCCGGGTTCGATTTCCGGTTCTGCCAAGGGATTTTTTTTTTTTTTTCGAAAGTAAGAGGGTTTGGAGCGGTACACACCCAGTATCGTGATGCAATTGCGAATAAAAGAGAGTGACGATCAAAGTTGAGAGCTTCGGCTCTCCTCTCCCAACACGTCTGGTCAACGTGGAAACAGTAGAACTCCTCCCTCCGGGAGAGGCCTCATCCAGAAAGGTGAATTAAATATCTGGTGTAGTAAAAAGTAAACCATTATTTTTGCATGACATTGAAGGCTTGACTTACCATAGTTAAAATGATCCGATTTAGGTCACATATGCGCCGTTTTGTTCGATAACGTGTTGCCATTTGGAAGGTAATATCATGATGCCTCTCTCATAGAAGCCCTTGTCCCTATTGGCAAAAAATTGAGACAGTCGATGTTCACAAGCCTCTCTTGACGCGAATTTTGCACCAGCAAACGTGTTCGCCATGGACAGGAACAGATGGTAATCACTCGGTGCCAGGTCCGGACTATAAGGTGGATGCATAAGAACCTCCCAACCAAGCTCCCGGAGCTTCTGGCGAGTCACTATCGATGTGTGTGGCCTGGCGTTGTCCTGGTGGAACACAATGCCTCTCCTATTGGCCAAAGCTGGCCGCTTCTGGGCGATTGCTGCCTTCAGACGGTCCAATTGTTGACAGTATAGTTCCGAGTTAAGGGTTTGGCCGTAGGGGAGCAGCTCATAGTAGATAATTCCCTGCCAATCCCACCAAACACACAGCAAACCTTCCTGGCCGTCAATCCTGGCTTGGGCACAGTTTGCGCCGGCGCACCGCGCTTCGACCAAGACCGTTTTCGCGTGACGTTGTCGTAAGTGATCCACTTTTCATCACCAGTCACCAACCGCTTCAGAAATGGGTCGCTTTTGTTGCGATTCAGCAGCGATTCGCAGATGGAAATTCGGTCCATGAGGTTTTTTTGCGTTAACTCGTGTGGCACCCATACATCAAGCTTCTTTTTGTATCCAGCCTTATGCAAATGGTTCCACACGGTTTTTTGTGCAATGTTTAGCTCTTGGGCAATCGAAACAGTGCTTACATGACGGTCGGACGCGACAATGTCCATGATTTTATCGACATGTTCGACACTTGGCCTTCCAGTGCGTGGTACATCTTTGACGTCAAAATTATCGGAACGGAATCGACGAAACCAAAATTGCGCGTGATTGGCTGTTACAGTATCAGGACCATAAACACTATTCACATTTGCAGCCGCCTGGCTTGCGTTTTCGCCTTTATCGAAGAAAAACTGTAAAATATAGCGTATTTTCTCTTTGCTAGTGTCCATTTTGACGCGCGCTCACACAACACTGAGTCAACTCATCACAACTATCTGAACAGTGTTTGTAGTACGCAATCTCATCGTTTGAACGCCATCTCGTTGAACCCGATCGGACTTATACAACGCGTGATACAGATCACTGAAGCCATCTATTGGCAAAATAATGGATTACTTTTTACTACACCAGATATGATTGTGAATTATTTATTATTATTATCTGGGAGTTTCGTGCTCAGATGTATGAATTTCTCCTTACCTTCCCTCACAAAAAAAGTTACCAAAAGAGGCACCAACCGTTTTTTTTTTTTTTTTTTTTTTTTTTAGCACGGTTGCTGTAAACAACTGAGGCGGAGCTCGGGGAGGAAGGGAACTGTGCATATATGCTACCGCCAGACTTCAGCAGCAAGCATCCTATGTACATGATCAATGTTCCGTTGGAAAAATTGTGGCGAGATATTTCCAACAACACCTCAACCACCTTACTAGCCCTAGACGTTCCTGAGTTGTAAACCCCCACACCGTATCTCGGGACCCACATCTGTGATCTGGATTACCTATACAGATCTGAACTCGTCTCACAGACCTTTTCAACGACACCTCAACTACCCTCCTAGCCTTAGTAGTTACTGAGTTGAAAGTTCTCGATAGACCGACAGAGCGGTTGTATATGGCTTCGCAGCACTTGTTGCTGAAGCCTAAAAGAAAAGGCGGTAATTTTTATACTTCGACAACATGGTATAAATTTGCTACAAGCTCTGCTTTTAATGGAGGTATCCAAATGAAAAATCGAATCGACATATGAGACATGTTCCATTTGATAGTACCTGTGAAGATATGCATATGTGCAAAGTTACAATTATTAAGTACTACACAGAGCGGGGACAGAGGGATTGGAAGTAAGACTATGCTATATAAATGCACACACAATAAACCTACGAGTATTACAAACGAGTAACAGTAGACTAATCATATCAATACAACTGCATAGAGCACAAGCGAAAATTGTAATCTTCGACGGTATATTGAAATCCGCCATTTTGAATTTTGCTTCAATTTTGTAAATACAAAGTTAATCATGCAATACACCAATCTGCGCTGGAATGTTCTCAAAAAGCTAACAATTAAATCTTTGTAGCGTTACTTTTATTCAAGTATAAGATGTTTCTCTGTATTAACTAGGATTTACGAAATTATACGTAAAATTTAGAATCTGTCTGTCTGTGTGTTTGTATATAGGTAGTTATCGGTTGCGATTTTATTTCGACTAAAATGTCAACTTCCTTTGCAAAGCATATGCCCACTGTCTACACAGCGTACTTATGTAATAAAAACCGACATAGTGACTAGTGAAATGGGTAACGTTCTGGTTAATAACCTAGAATTTGAATGTCAGTGTTACATTTCTTGACTTGTAAATCTATTTATTATTTTTGGTTTCAACTTTAAAATATACTGTAGAATCCCTCATAACCAGGCTGATGAATGAAAAATGTTTTGAAGAGTTACCTGTTCATACATTTACGATGTGTCAACTTGTATCAGTTACAAGTCGAATTTTATTTAGCTCGTATCACTTGGTTGATCTTGTTTCTTGATGAGCTGAGCATAACTAATTTCGTAACATTACAAATCGTCACGAGTTTCTTCAACTTCTTACCCGCCCTGCGGCATGCAGCAGTCCGCCTTCAAAGTAAATGTTGCGGAAAAAGTCGTCTGCATCATCAGAGAAAGGGTACAAAAAGGGATAACGGACACTTCAAGCTATTCACTAAAATAATCTTCACGGGATCTAAACGGACGACGAAGAGAGATGCCAAAAGAAAAGGAAAAAGACAAGTACTAACAATAGAAACGCTTATCCGTACATTAGATTTTTATGACTTTTAGGTATCAAAGGCTCAGGTCGGTATAGGGGAAGGTGTCGGCTAGGGCCTACGTTAGAAATACCCTTCCGACATTTGCCTGGGGTGGGGTGACTGAGGAAAAATCTCAGTCAGGATGGTCGCTCACCCGTACATATGCTCTGCTGTTGCATTAATAGCCAATGCGATTTTAAAACAATGTAACCGCTGCGCTTGTTCTGAGAAGTTAATTGCAATTATCATACTAGTGAGCACATATATTTTCGAAAACTGCTGCAAGGTAAAAGGACGATTAATTCCTTTCCACGTGAAAGGCATATTGATTTTTTAAGTATAGTTAAAACCGTCCCGCTGTTTTGGTAGTGGCGGTTATGAGAGATTTTACTGTATCATATTTCTCTCGTAGATTATAGGTAGTAACTAAAACCACGTAACATAGTAACTTCCACCGAAACAAAGATTAAACAGATTTCATTACTGACTTTCTTAAAACCTGTATTGCACGACTAAAAATTACAGCCAAATTCAAAATGACGATTTGAAGATAGCGTCGGAAATGATTAAATCATTCTCGTTAGGTGCTCTGTGCAGCTGTAGTGTATGGTTAGTCAACAATTAAGCATTTGCAATATTCGTATATTTATTTTGTGTAGTTCTGTAGTATTGTCTTGCATTCTCTCATTTAACCCACCACCACCATATGTTGCTTAACAGTCATAACTTTGCATATATCCATTTGTTCTCATGCTGTACCAGAGGCACTATGTCTTTTCTGCAACACGACTTTTTATTTATACATTTCCCTTGTTATACAGGTACGTAAATTATTGTTTATCTTATTTTCGTTGAAACCCAAGCTTCAGTTAACTTTCGTTTACATCATTTAAAAATATTTATAGAATATTTTAACACACACCACTGTATGCTAAAATAAAGACAACTTATCTATTTCTATTCTCGCGAATTCGAAACAGCAAAAAAATACTTAAGTTACAATTATTTCTGTTCTTGTGTATACAGTGAGCAACTTATATCAACCTTTACCAGGACTTTCAAACATAACTAGCTCTATGGCTTACGAAACTCACAAGTTCATCGCGGCAGCAACAATCGTTCCCTATTGGATTCTATTCTGGGCAAAAGCAAGCCAGTTTTTATCATAAACACTACCTTTTGAAGATCCCTTTTAATATTGTCTTCCCATAGGCCTCTTTTCCTCCGGCTTACCAACCACAATGGAGTATAATCTTCGTATTTCCCCTATCCGAGCTATATAGCCGTCATGATTTATTCTTAAAATATCGGTCAAATCATACAGTCTGTGAAGTTCTTCATTATGCAATCTCCTCCATTCTTCCCGTTTTGGCCAGTATAACTTTCTCAAAACCTTATTTTCAAACACACGTAATTTATCTTCAACTGCCAACGTCAACTTTCGCAAGCATAAACCATTACCGGCAGAATATTCGTTTTACATTTACAATTTCAGCTTTCTTGATACTTATCGCGAGGTTAAGAGTTTCTGGACTGAGCAGAAGCATGAGTTGCGATGCTATGCAACTTTCTATTTCAGTCAAACATATTTATAAAAAGAACTTAAAAAAAAAAAGAATGCGTGGGATATTGCATATGAGTTATTGCAATCGCATATCATCGATTACTTTTAACCAACTTGCACGTTTGGGTCTACTTAACTCTGAGATTAAAGTTTATCCAAAACGCGGCTTACCTCAGATAAGGATAGAACAACCAGGAATCTATAGTGTTGAAAAAAAAAAAAAATAACTTTTGTTGATTGTTTTATCTAAATCGATTTTTTAAATTGAAACAGTATTATTATTTATTAAAATAACTTGTGGCACTGAAACAGCATCTAAGTTAGTTTTCCTTTTCAAATGCTTTAACTAGAAAAAACTAAATTAAAATTCACGAACGTGTGGAATGCCTTACGCTTCGACAGGGAAGATAGTCATTGACAATAGGCAATTACAACAACTTGTAATAATTTTGAAAAGGAATGAAGATATGACGTTACTGACCGATGGGACATTTTACAAAGGAAAGTTAAAACGTGGGGAACTTGTACATTAGTGTCGCTGATACACGATGAATGAAGAGTTTTCGAGGGGTATAAACTCTGACTGAAGGTGCAGTTTCGTTTGTGCGATTGGCGCATACGAAGATCGCATGCAACTGCTTCACGCGCCACTGCATTGACACGTTGAAGGGAAATCAGTGAAGGCGGTTTAGTTAGCGCGTTGGACGCATGGTGTCGCTAGCAACTGTTGCAATGACTCCTTCGGAGAGCAGTCAAGCTGCAGCAGTCGCAAGCCTTTCATGGTATTATGCGCAGTTTACATTCGTGTTTTCATTGAATCTTGAGTATTTTGTGCCAAATATGAACTTCAGCAGAGATGAGGATTGAAAGCTACGTCAAGAATTGGACGAAAATGCTATGAAATTGTTGGTAAAATCCGAAAGAAAGAGAATACATGCAAACCTGTACTACGTTTGGCCTTCAATAGATGGCAGCAGAGTATACAAGCAAACTGAAGTAACACTATTATTTTAAATTGAATGAAAGTTGAGTTTAATTTAACGTGTTGTTTATATTATTATTATAGTTGTTTGTAATCACGTCTAAAATTTTGTTACTGTAAGAAATATTGTTTACAGAAAGATCTTAAACTTGTACTGCGCGGAAAATAAATCATATAAATGTATCAAGCATAGTAGGGCGTCGCGCGCGCGTAAGCGCATAAACGAAACTACCCTACTGCATGCTTCCGTCGCTCGCCTTCGCTGAATGCGATTTTCGTATGCGCCAATCGCACAAACGAAACTGCACCTTAAGTCCGAAAAAGGAACGATTTAACATGTTCCTACTTTTAGCTTTCCTTCTACAATGACGTCCATATGTTTCTCTTTTCTCCAGGCTGCATCTTTCAAATGAAATTTTTTTTTAGGATTTAAGTTTACTAATATATTTTATAGTTCATTTCGCTGAGTTTTCAAAATTTTACTATCAGTTTGGGAACACCCTACGATAATATTCCATAAAAAAATTAGAACTATTTTGGGGCCGCTGTGGTTCAGTGATAGAGCGCTCACCTATGGTATGTTGGGTTCCCGGTTCGATCTCGGTTCGTGTCTCTAGTCTGCTTCGTGGTGAACACAGTGTACGTGGGTTTTCTCGAGGTTCTCTCGTTTCTTCCCACTTTCTTCATTCCACCGATTCTCCTATCATCATCCAATCGGCCTGAGCCAGTTACCTAAAGGCCGTAAATAAAATTGAATTCAATGAGAGATATTTAATATAGTCAAATCAATGATGGATACGAAGTTTTTCATTTTTATTCTTCAGCATGTCCATTAAGTATAAAAATTGTTTCTGAGGAATTTATCAAGACATTCAATTGTTTGATACAAATACATTTCGCGTCAACAAAAACTGCATTTTCTGTTTCCTGTGTGTTCGTTTTCATATGTATTACCATAATGAACAAATCTGTAACACAAATTGTCCACGTATAATGCGAATTGGATTCCTACCTTCTCTAAATCCTGTGTTGTGCCTACACCCAACTCGTAACACAGCGCTAAGTTGAACAAAGCCTGAACGTTCCCCAATTTTGCAGCTTCCTCAAAGAAGTGATACGCCTTCGTTGGTTTATTTCCATTCATACACTCCACTCCAAGTTTATTTTGAATGTCACCAACTACTTTATTTTTCACTTTATCAAAATTTTTGGCTGCGTCATCTAATGCCTAATGAAAAAAAAAAAAAAATGTTACGACATGAATAAATAATTCCATATTCACAACACTAGCATTATTACCGTCAATGATTATCAATAAAGAATCTTGAACATTTGATCTTCAGTCTGTTGGTCAAGACAAGCTATTATTTTATTTAACATCACAAAATGTTACTACAAAAGCGCAAATATACAAACTGAATGTAACAAACGCCTTACTGAGACCACTCAAATCATCAATATATAGCTGGCACAAACCACATAATCTTTCAATGTCAGAAATTTCGTAAAAGATTAACAATCAATTAATGAACATGTTACATAAATTTTTTTTACAACTTCCCCCATCGTAAATTAACTTGATAGTAGATGAACAATAACTTATATTTTATGTAGATATTTTAGAGAAAAAAAAAAAATCAATTCTAAATTTAAATACACCATTAATAAAGAGTAAATTTTCAAGACCTTATTCAGCTCTTACTAAGGAAATAATGTAACAATCAGAATTCAAATCACAACATTTGTTACAAATACTAAAAATCAATATTATAAACTGAATATTGTAATTATAGAAAAATCAAAATAATTCTGAGAAAAAAAAATTATAATAAAAGGGGATAGCTAAACAAGAATGGAGATATTGTAATGAAGATATTATAACAAAATGTGATAAATCATAACACAAGAATAAACTTACAAATTTAACAACTTACAAGAACATTCATCTGGAAAATACATAAAAGAAGAGGAAAGAGAATACAGCTGGCTCAAGAGGATATAATCATATGAAGCAAAAAAAAAGTAAACAAACAAACAAGTGAAAAATAAACACATTTGGAATTAGTAATTACTTCTAAAGCACAAAGAAGTGAGCACAAGACAGAAAGTTAAAAAAAAAACGTCCGGGAAAGGAAGACAAATAAACAATTTGCCTTGCTGCTGAATGTGATAATTATATGATGGGCTCACACATACGAAACTGAAAGACAAAATTCCTATGGCTTTTTTCATAAGTCAAGACACTTTAGCGCCGTTAAGCAAATACACTAGACTCCTACTAGGCACCAGACACTTTAAACAAAAGTAAGTTAATAAAACAATGAAGTGCTTACTTCTTGTGCTGTGATAGGTCCATAAGGAACATCTTCCTTCGCATTGCTGGTTGCATCATTATCCTCTGCAAACGGTCTCTCATTTGTGGTGTTATAGAAAATATGACTGGATGATCGTTCTTGGGGTAAAATATTCTGATGCAGAATTGGCTGAGCCCAAACTACATGAGCAAGAATGGATGTGAGACACGCATATCGCTTCTCATGTCTTTTATCTTCGTCCAAATTATGCGATTTACGTCGGCATAAAGGCTGGCTCAGTTGCCACCCTAAGACTAGGGCAGTACCCTGTTAAAATAAATGAATGCATAAATAAGATACTGACGACAGGCAATGAAGCATATGTTTTGCAAACACTGAACAGGAAATATTATAAAGTCCCACTTACGCCTTATTCAAATCGTAACTACGGTTCTGTCAATAAAGGACTAAAATTGATTACAATCCTTTTCTCCTTAGCTAACCACTTCAAAATTACAAGTACATTAACTTCACACCCTAAGTAAATTAACATACTTATTGAATCAACAGACCCCGTCTATTCGCATGTACTTTACTACGTAATAGTACTCAAGAATACTTCCTCTGCTAGTCTAGTGAGAGAATGTATGTATTTTTTTTGGGGGGGGGACGAGCACTGAAATTAATCATTTGAGTCACTCTTGAAGTTCCCACACTTAATTTCCGAAAATTCTATTGTTTAAAAAGTTATATAAAGGTTCGTATTTAATTGTCCACCGATTTTTACTTATTTTCTCAGTGGGTAAAAATTACAAACAGTACGTTAGTGTCACTTTCTTGGAATGTTACCTACAAATTTCTTTAGAAAAAAAAATAATAAATAGCAACTCCTTTAAAACATTGTTTCAATTTAATTTTAAATAGGTTTACTTACTTTAAATTTAATTTTTACGGCCTTTAGGCAACTCAGGCTCAGGCCAGATAGATGATAATGGAATGAAGAAAATGGGAGAACCCCGAGAAAACCTACGCACCACAAAGCCCAAATGGCAGGAGCAGGGTTTGAACCGACGGAACCAAGCGCCAGAGATGAGCGCTCTATCCATTGATCCACCGCGGTCAAGTTTACTTATTCTTTTAATTAGAAGTACTAATACACAATGTAATAACTTATGTGAAAACTCCTCTGATATTTTTGCAAGAAATTCTTGCTTAACGTTTCGGCTTTACTCCTTAGCCGTCGACTGGAGCTACTACGTAAAACAAGAAAAGATAGCAGATAAAAAAAGCTAGAGAAAGAAAAACCTAACCTGCCTAATGAGTGTCCTTGATATAAAGAAATGAAGTAAATACTCCTGCCATTATTATACTGAAAAAAGTACGCGTAATGCTTAAGATTGGTGTGAATTTATTGTGCGTGCAATGAGAAGTGTTCTTGTACATCTAACTTTTTAATCTGATTCCTATTACGCTTTAACTGTCATGTTAAATATAAACGTGAAAATAACACTGAATTCGCCGAAAGGATTATTATTATTATTTTAAATTTAAATTTTCAAGCAATAAAGTGTCCAAGAATGGGAGCAAGATCAAGTTCTGGCGAGAATAGCTCCATCTGTATTAAGGGACGGTCTACATCTGAAACCAAGTTTCTTTAACAAATCTATCGATGTGTAAATCTATTCTAAGTAATATACACCAAGAGGCGGTGACGTGTTTCATTTCCCTTAACTATTTTGGATAACCCTGACATGGAGAGCTGCTCTATTATGCTTCTTAATACTAATTATATTCCCTTTTATCATACCAATTATATGTCGTCCACTGATATGTCACACCAATGAGTTTCAGTTGCACTACGAAAAATGTTACTGTCCGAAAAGCTGAGAATAAATTCCAAAATTCAAACTCATAGACATTTCTTAACAAGGTGTACGATACCTACTTAAAATATTCGTAAGATATAAATAAACCATGGAACTTACAACTGGATGGAGCTGTTGGCTCACCCGATTCAATCAGAAGTCGAACTGGTTTCGTTCACACTTTAAATATAACAAACTTTTGTAAATAGTGCGTAACATACAGTACGTACAAAAGGATCAAATTTGTTGTACAGTTTTGTCATTCTTTTAAATTGTAGATGTAACGTATCACTTCGTTTGTTGCTATGGAATTTTTTTTTAAGCTACAGCAGTCTACTATTAAAATCGCTGTTTATTGCTGATTCTCTCGCAGGTAATTTCGCGGAACACCAACGGCCTATCTTCTTACGAAACCCCACATTGTTTTGACCGTACTTGAGGAAGGATACTGCCAGCCTCTCCCTGGTAAGGACGAATACGAACTAAAATAAAAAGAAAAACTTACCCATCCAACAGCTTCCAGAAACGTACGCGGTTCATGCATTTGATTGCCTCCATCCTTTTCATACGCTTTGTTGTCCTTGCCTTGGTTGTAATACTTCTGCTGCCAATAAAACGGACAGACTTTTCTCTGAAACGCCTGGTGGAAGGTGAAGAGCGATGGAACAAATCTATTATGTAAGCAGCAAGCGCTTCTTAGTGCTTCCGTTGACTGTGACCTCACCAACTCCCGACATTTTTGTTTATGATCCAAAATCTGATTCACACCTACAGGTAAAGAAAAGCATTTTGTTAAACACTCCTAAACACAGTGCTATATTACGGCTGGGTATAATAGTGTAATAAGCGCGTTAGTACGTCTGTACCTTTATTTTACGAAAACTAATACTTGCAACAGGTACTGACTTCCCTAAAGCGTCGTTTTCTCTACATATTATTGCCATACGTGGTATCCTACATTGATTTGCAATATATGAAAGGATGACTTTATTCTATATTAGGGTAAGCATGGTTTGAACGTTTGATTCAATTTCACACTTTTACATAACGTTCTTGCTTTAGAGTTGTTATTAGTTTATGTTAGCCAAAGTAAATTTAAACTAAGTTATAATATATGGTAGTTTGAACTTGCTGACCTCAATTTGGATTGGTTCCGAAAAGTAAACCACAAAACCACTGTAATATATATCTGTCTGTTATGTATATTTTATGGAACTCAGATTTTCAATACAAAGCTTAATTTGAAGACTAGACTACTGTTATATGAGTTCGTATGATATAGTCTAGCGTAACTTCACACGTTAGACACTTCTCCACATCGTTCAATTAATAACAAAAAACTAGGTATGTTAAACAGGTATGCTAGGTATTAATTAGTTAAGTAACTTTTAGTTAGGATTCAAATTCCAAATCAATGATCCAGATGCTCAACATCGCAGTCGGAGGAACATTGCTGTTTCAAATAACAGTGGTTTGACAATATTGTCTATCATAGAACAGACATCACTGAATCGCATGCGGACTGACTAGTGGTACTCCGTCAGACAAAGAATTACAGATTAAGAAGTAGATTTCCTTGTCTCTAATACAATTTAGTGACGCGTAGTAGTAAAACTGGAGTTACTCCATATTAAGCACTTTACGGCCTTTGAATTTTTTTTCATTTGAATTCTATTTCATAACTTTTAGGTTTCAAAGTCTCAGGTCGGGATACGGTAGGAAAAGCATGCGGGAAGGTGTTGGTCAAGGCCTAACTTGAACATACCATCCCTGCATATGCCTGATAAAAAAAAAAAAAAAAAACTGTCAGCATGATCGACCGCTAGTACCGAACCCAGGACTTCCTCAAAACGAAAGCAACGCTCTATCGAAGTTCTGAGCCACGGTCGCTCCGTAACTTGTTTTCATCCTTGATCTAACCTGAACTAACGTATACCGAATCGAAAGCAAATAAATTTGAAGAAATACGACATTATATAAAAAAAAACGTAATATAGCACAAAGGTCAAAGTACTTACAATGGAGTAGCCAGTAAAATTAACAATATATATATATATTTATTTATAAGCTCAACCGAACCAAACCAAATGTAGTCACCGCCGAAGCAACGCACCCTCCCCGACGTAAAATTTCTGTAATTGGGAGCTAGAAGCCAGTAAGTCACAAATCCTTGTTTTCCAGAAAACAGAACAATACTTCCTTCCACATGCAAATTAATAAACAAACAAGTAAGCAGTAACAAAACAATTCCGACTTTTCCCAGGTTTCCAGCCCAAAACAGATTTTCCCAGACTCCTCGACACATTAATTTAAGGGAGAAAATACAAAATTACGGTTAATTTTACCTTCCATATGCAATATTAAGTATATAGAGGGGTGACTGAACGTTTGTAGCTTGAACACAAATTCCTGCAAGCATGTGGAACATCCTTCTCTGCATTGCTCCTTGGGCAGAAAATAGGGAAATCCAAGGATGTTCTAATAGAGGATATGCGATTTCGTCAAGAACAAGACGCCAAACTGTCAGAGTTTGGTCCCGCCCATTAGCCCACTTACTCCAATCACAAATATTGTTCTCGACTAACAAGGATGAAGGCAAGCTCTGTACTTGTCTGCTAGCCAATCAGATGCGCCTTGGTCGATGTTCAGTTGTCTTCACTCTTTCTCTAGGCATAATAAGCATATCCTCTATTAGAACATCCTTGGAAAAATCTTAAAATTCACCTAATTTTTCTCTGATCTAAATAAAAAAATCCCTGACCAACTGAATTCCCAGATTATTTCCCCGACTGCTGTACACCCTGCCAACTACATAATAGACATTACTTACATTATTAATATATTCACAACAAGAATCGAGCAACCATTATTTGAAGCCTTCTTCCGAATATTGTGCAAAACTGCATTTATCCCGTTTTGGCCGAAAATAAACTTAAGCGCTTCTAGTTCTCAGGTACAGATTTCTTCTCTTAAATAAATTCGAAAAAAAAACGACCGATTTTAAGTGTACTTTCCTGTAACGTAAAGAGAATATGATTTTCTTAAAATTTCGAAACTAGGAAGGATGGCCGATGACCGCGCCAGTTTCCGGCTACTTAAGGAAAATTCCGACTTAGATAGTATGTAAATACACAATAAGATACAAAAAGAAAGTTTCGAGTAGATACATAGCTTGGAAACGGAAATTTATTTTAAGCCTTTAGGCAATGACGACTCAGGTCGCCAAAGCTTGGAGTTTAAGTCATATAATAACGCTGTATAAAAGGAAAAGCACATATTGGTAACCCGTAAGAAAATAAACTTGATCATATAGCAAAAAAAACGCCAGTTTCCAGCCACGTGTTAAATAAGTAACTGCTAAGCATCAGTATCCGGTCACACTTAATCAATCTTATGCTAAACATAGGACTATAAAATAAATATATTATAACACAGAGTTCATGTTCAAGACATGCAAAACGTAAGAAAAAGCGTTTGTTTATTAGTGTTCCAACAACAAAGGAAACATCCTCGTAAATTTTGCCAGAAGCAGAAAGAAATCAAGAAACACACGCATCTATTGTCCGGCTTAAATGACTTGATATCTGAGTGTCATTTATTTCCATTACTTTCAGCTATCAAGCCATTATGGTCGGACTATAGCAATGTGGTGAAACAAAAACTGTCAGAGTTTATTACTGAAGGTAATACTAGGGCTAGTTTCTGGTTCTAAATCACCTAAGCATTTGCGTATTCTATTTCTTAATCCTCAGACCTGTTTGTTACCCGCATAAAAAATAGCTTTTCTCATCCGAACACAAGGGATAGAAAATCCTGACGGCTTCGAAAATGTCTTAATATTTGGCTGCAGTTCTGTAGTTGGTAATCATTTGAACATAGCTTTTGTTGCTTTATTCATAACGCTCTTCAGTTCCTATTTGTCTCCGGTTCTATAAACATCTAGTGACAACCAGCAATCCAAAAAGTGTCAACAAAATCCATCTGTTGTTATTTCCTTAAATACGCACTCTAGTTGATCATTTGGAAGAAACATAGCGCCATACGGAGGAATACTAATTGTGACACTTCGAAATAATTGCAGTATCTCGAGCGAATGATAAGGGATGGTTAATTAGGTTAGGTTTTTATATAATTATTATACGCGATGCACATCACTCTCATGCATCCATCGCTCTAAGCCGCAAGAATGTACTTCTCACTTCACAACAAAAGTTATCGCTAACAACCACACTTACGTCTTGCTTTCACTTACTTTAAAGTTCATTTTATGTTTCCAAGTTAATTTTGCAAATAGTGACTATTACCTTCGGAACTGCACCACCCTATCTTTGGTATTCTTGCGGATGACCGTAAACTGGTGCCACACCATAGACCTCATAATAGATAGAATTAGCACGCTTCCCCATTTTTAGCTGCGCTAAAACTAATGGACTTTTCTTCAGAGCACGCGATTTTGAATCCATCCGCTAGGTAGCTCTGCCATAGACCTCGTGGTAGAATATGACGTCTATGGCAGAGCTATCTACCGGATGGATTCAAAATCACGTGCTCTGAACAAAAGTCCATTAGTTTTAAGGTAGCCAGAAATAGGGAAGCGTGCCAAGTCTATCTAATATGAGGTCTATGGCCATACATAATTAATACCAGTAAACAGCCATAATGGTCATGCACTGACTCCACGTCAAACTTTTGTACTAGTAATCCAGCCACGCAATAACTGACAAACTTATTTCACTTTGCTACTGCTGTGATTACTAATATACTCTTTCAACATGCGTACATTTATGTGACTAATACATGTTTGTTAATTATAAAAGCTTCGCTGATACATAACTGCTCCTTCTAACGACGTAAACAATGGATGTTGAATGTTTGTGTTCACCTCTTCAGCACTGAATAACAGCCTCACAAAATTTGAAACGGTCAATGAGAATGTAGCTTAAATCTAAACATCGAAATAAAAGCACGAGGTGAGCGATTCACTTTCAAACGACTTATTTATTTACTTTTGAACTGATACTGACCAGAAACTGGTGCAGTCACCCTATACCAAGTTAAGTAAAAATCATTTTTATTCAAATAAAAAAGGCAGCTTTTAGTCATACTAAATGTCATGTTGCTTACCTCGCACCAAATACTTCTTTATCAATCTCCACATAGTGTCGTGAAAAATCTAAATAAAACAGCGTGTACTTGAACTTTCAAACTGGTAGAAGGGGGTATCTTTCGATATTACGTAAGCCAAATCGCTTAGAAAACATCACTGTTCCTACTGCGTTTCTCTATGTCCATCCACAAACGGCGTTCGCAGTACTTGCTGCGAAAACGCAAATCATAATTCGATTCTTTTCGAACTCGAATTATTAAACTACTAAGAACAAAACTGAAAAATAAGTTTCAATATTGAATATCCGATCCACTGTTTGCGAAGGTGAACCAGAACCAATCAATGTTGCCAGTTAGGTCACGTTATCGTCGGATAAAAATTTGATGGCCATCTCGTGAATGCACTTAGATCAACAAAAGACGTACGCGATTGCGTACAGCGTGTAAATCAGCAAAGGGAGTGCAGTGGCGTCGCTAGAGCATCAACTTTAGGGGTATTCAACACAAATTAGTGGACATTTAAATAAACTTAAGAATAAAACAATTAGAATATAGAAAGAACATTGACATACCAGCATTTTGGCTATGAGGCCACATGGCCATCGTAACGTTCCGCTGTTTTCAGCCTGACGTTGAGGTAGAGACAAAATAGATACACGGGATTTGTGGCTTAGCCCATCATCAGTTTTATTACAAAACAATACTAGTTCAATAAGTTACTAAAAAGAGCGCCCCGTACCCAAGTAATTACAAGTTTTGGAGAGTTACCGTATAACTCTTTATGGCTTCTTCTTCTCGGGTGATGTTCCTCGTAGAAGAGAGCTAGGATTGGTGTCGCACCAGTCCGACAGCAACTGAGCACAGGGTAAAGTTAGGTAGCACACCAGCCTGACACCTAACTGAGTGTGCAGTTAGGAATCTCATACCAGCCCAACAGCTAACTGAGTGTGCAGGTTAGAAGGAGTGTACCAGTCCGACTGCTAACTGAATATGAGGGGAGAGGTAGATGAGAGGAGTGATCACCCTTGCGAATGAGAAAATTATAATGTTGCGTCGGGTTTTTATAGTCCTTGGTGAGGTCTCCAAGCTCCTCCATCGATGATTGTGGCTCCTTCTGTTGTTTCATTGTTAAAGCTGGTGTCGTCGTATGCTTGTTTATGTAGTACTGTTTATTTATATTGCATAACATGTTTTACATAGGTTTGTTATTCATCGTACTAACACTTACTACAATGTGTACGTTGCACGTACGAGACGCCTCATGCTCATGCACGTGGAACATTACACTATTGTTTGCGTGTTACTCTTTAATGTTCATATACTGTATAATGTCTGAGTGCATCAGCTGGACCTTACGGTCCGATTTTGTTGCGAAATTATTTATTATAGTCTAAACACAAGTTACAACATTCTTCATTTTCTATTACCTGTATTGCAAGTAACGAAACCCTTTCATGTCGCATGCTATTTCTAAAATAGGTTTTAACTATTTTCGAACAACTATAAATTCTCTCGCATGAAGCTGAGGGAAACATGTCCTTCGGCAAGAGATTAACTAAATCAACAATTTATAAAGGTATGTTTGGCAGCTTCGTGGTAAATCTTTTTGCAACCATAATTTCCGCTGCTAATAGATGCACTTCTAAATCAAAGTATTCACAAAACCAACTTTACAATTTATAAGACGTGATTCGGAAAAGGGCCCAAGTTCATGAAATGATTTTTTCGCACTGTGACAGAGTCGCTTGCTTTACAGAGTTGCTAATATCTGTTTCAAAATGAGGATCCCAAAACCTGCTGCTTACACATGAACATGTATAATTAAGGTTCATGTGATTTGGAAAAGGGCCAGTCCACCACGGAGTTAGGCCTTTCTTTAGATCACAGTGCCAAAAAAATCATTTCATGGACTTGAGCCCTTTCCGAATCACGTCTTCAATTTAGAATTCAAAACAACTCAGAGTTATTGCTAATTACGGAAGTGGACATGTGCTACTTCTAAATACCTATAGATATCGGAAGTTGCTTTATCTTCAAAGCGAAATACCAATTGTTTTATCATCCTTCCAATTACAATGTAGAAAATTTATCAGAAGTTAAGCTTATTTTAAGATTAATTCTGGAAGATGATGGTAATGTTTTACACGTTTGGTAAAACTTAAAACTTTGCCAACTTTATTTTTATATGGGCCAGTCTAGTAACTTTGGACTTCGGTCCGTCACGATTTGCCTTTAGCTGTTAAAATCCACACCCATGCCCCTGCCGGGACTCGAACCCGGGACCTTCGAGGCGATGGCCTACCGCCGCAGACCGCTCGGCCACCTTTACACCTTTGGGTAGAACTCAAGCTTTACATCAGTACATGCAATCGTCTGTAACTGATAAAATTTTGCTAAAAGTAAACAATGATTTAAAATTTTCTTAAAATTCAGAATATATTTACAATGTGTAGTGAGGCATAGAGCCCGTGGACTTCCATTCACACCAGATGTCAGATTTCTGTTTCTAGAGAATATCTCATCACATATGTGAAGTGTGTCTCTAAACATGGTATGTGTTTTATATATGATTACACACGTGTACATGTGTAGTCTTTGTGACAAGTGTCTACTGTTTGATCAATATCTACTGTATGTATCCAGTTTGCATGTAGGGTTCTCTGCCTGTGTAGCTGTCAGTATATATATATTTTTACTATTAAGGACAAAGTTCTTTATCTGCTTCTGTGTGGATGTGTACACTATATGTCTTCTACATTGTGTGCATCTCTTGCCAAGTAGATTTTAAAGATTTTATGGGTTCCATCTTAGTAATAGTCCTATATGAAGTTACAAATTGTTTAGGCGGTCATCCATCCAGGAGCTGATCGAGCAAGCTGCTACTTGACTTGTAGTCTGTTTTCTTTTGAGTGCTATGTTATATCTCCTTCTTACGTGTTTAATTCTTGTACGTGTTTTTCATTCTATTGCTTCCGTTCTTTTTGGTCTCTTCCAGTCTTCTTTGTTCAGTTAGTGATTAAAATTTTAGTTTTTGGTACAAATATACATTTAGAATAATGAAATCTTCACTGAGACTCGCATAAACAAAACTGTGTTCCATAAATGTGTATTCGATCGATTACAGCTTGCAGCTAATGTCATATAATGCATTGCGATGGGACAATTTAATGCAGCGGAAAACTTATGTTTCTTGTTTCATCTAAATAACATTGCTAATCGTATACTTTTCAAATATATCATGGACAAAGGGGAAGGTTTCACTTTGGAGGTGATATTTAGAGGTACGTCACTGTACACAAAATCAGACAGACAAGAATGCAAGCAACTAGGAAAACATACTTGATAATTCTGGGCTTGCAATAAATAGCGGTGGCACAAAAACATCAACCTTCATTGGCAGGCATAGTAGGCACGAATTGATAAACAACAGTATACTCTCATCGTCATTCTGCTTTTCGGTCTGTCGCCAGCCCAGACTAGGTCCGGCACTACCACCTTAAAGCCACTCATTGAGGAATGAGTGGGAGACACTTTTAACCACAGCACGCCAGCTGTACTTTCTGAAGCCATCAACCACCACCTCGCCGCCGCTCGTGGAGATCCAGGATTCAAGTCCTGTTGTCGGCCATCAACTACCTTGAATTTGGTGAGACCTTAGTACGTTATGTTTGGTGATCTTTAGAGATGCGGAGTTCAAGTTGTCCGTCGATCCTTGATTAGAACCTGTATATGGATGGGTCAATAAAAACCCCTTTGGTTTTGGAAGTAGTTTAAATTTAAACTTTATTTTATATGGGCCAGTCTAGAAACTGTTGACATCGGCTTGTGTATGTCATTTGTATACCCTAGTGCTTTCCTGATATCTAGCTATGTATTAATCCCCCGTAGTACCATCCAAGCATTCGCCGCTTTTTCGTAAGGTTTCCTGTTACATCAAACTAGTGCCGGATCGGTGTTCAGACCTCGATAGGCGATAGTGTATAAGTCAATATGGATGGAGTCATTGCCGGGTAAGATCTTTTTCCTAACCATCTGTTTTGCATGACGTAGACGTCATGATCCTTTTCGAGCGCTAAGTAACGTTTTCTCTTATATATTTTACGAGAAACCAAGTATAGGCGCGTTTTATGTGAGTAAATACTTTCTTATAAATATGATAAACCTGTTCGAACTCTGAATAGTTTGAGGGCGAAGTATGGGTATTATATGAACAGCTACTAATAACTTATTTTGTAGTTATTACTTTATAATTCAAGAAACTAATTTTCATATTTAAATACAGTGCTTTATGAATACTTTTGGAGCTCCTTTATATGGAGAAAACATATAAGAATGTCACTTTTGTTAAACTGGATTAGTTCCCAAACGTTACCCTACTATTTAATCTGAAACTTAGGATCAAAACACGAAGACACTCTTTGCAATGAACTTTATTACAAAGAACAATCAGGAAGTGGTATTCTACTACACTCATATCGGAGACAACATATTACATAACCATTTACCGACTAGGTAATAACCTGTTAATATCCATTGAGTCATACCGACATTTATCCTATAGATTAAGTAACTTATCCATGGTCTCTAAGACATTACACTGCCATAAATACGATCAAAATATAACTTATGAAGCCACAAATCGAAAAATCATACCAATACATATTCTCAATTATACGTATCCATACATAAGAACACAGTCCAGAAAATCCTTTTGCATCGTTTTCATGTTTCTATTCTTTTTCGTGTGCGGCATTCCTTATACCTTTGCAGTCTCCCCCTTCCACTTTTCTGAAGACCCAACATACTGTGTTATGTAAAGCATCGCCAAGTCATAATTGTCATAATTTAACATTTCCTTCACCATCTCCTTGTTTATATCAAAATCAGGATTGTCCAACGCTTGCTCGGCTCCCATCAGCTTCATTCCCTGTATGAAGTTGTCATCGTCACTTTTATTTTGCTTTTCTTTACGGTATCCTTTCTTCTTCTTTTTACTTCTACGCTGCTCCTTCGGTGGCGTAGTGCTAACTGTGTTGATCACCTTAGAGTTATGATCCGGAACCATTGAAGTCTTAACATGTTTACATCCCGTTGGGCTACAGCAATTGATTTTCCGGCCGATAGGTTGTCAACCGATATTAATAAAACAATCTCGTCGACAGGCAGATCTTCGTTTGATGTGACAATCGCTGAACCTGTCTCTGCTAATCCCTTATTCATCAGATCCCAGAGTCCATATCCGCTTGTTGTCAGTTACGTAGTGATATGAAACTACATTCATCTTCCCCGTCTGATCCTTCTATTTGTCCGATATACTTACACTTTGATATGTCCATCTCTTTTCGTGTTTTACATGACCTTATACCGTCCTATCTACTCTCCTTTTCGTTTGGTACATGTTTGTGTTCTCTTCCTCTATCAACTTCTGAGTTAATATTATTCTACCGTGAACTAGAGAACACGCCACCTTTAGAAATTTTTGTATTGCCTTTTGACACCACTGGACACAGTCTTCATATCTTTTTGATGGAATAGAACTGCCAATACGTCGTTGTAGAAAATGATATTCTCAGGGTCGGTATGTAGTGTCTGCATAAAATACCTAAGGGCCTTTTGTAAGCTATAACCGGATTTAAAATGTAAAATATCTTAATCCTTAATCGATAACCATATCCTTGTATCCTAATGGAGAACGAAAGTTTTGACGCCATATCCGGTTGATTACTATAGTAATGGCGGAGGCCAAGCCTAAACAAGCAGTAAGTTTGATATCAGAAAGACAGAAAAGCAATTGTGGAAGTAATGACTGTTAATATTTTTCGAACTGTTGATTATTTCGGTAATGAGCGGAAGTTGGTTGAAAGAACAGAAAATGTTGTGGAGTCCAAACATGTACGTTTGCTTACATATGACCGAGATTTTATACACATACGAAAGAAAGTTGCAACAAATGACATATGCACAGTAAATATAATAAATTGAGGTGAGTAGGTAATTTTTATTCCGGTAATTTATGTTTTTATAAAACACATACAAAGGTACTATTAACATAGATAGACTTAGCACGCTTCCCCATTTCTGTCTGCGCTAAAACTAATGGGTTTTTGTTCAGAGCACGTGATTTTGAATTCATCCGCTAGGTAGCTCTAGCATAAACTTATAATAGTATGTGACGTCTATGCCAGAGCTACCTAGCGGATGAATTTAAAATCGTGCTCTGAACAAAAACCCATTAGTTTTAGCGCAAGCAGAAATGGGGAAGTGCCAAGTCTATTTATTATGAGGTCTATGCTATTAACTTCCGAAATCTTGATTGATTTATTCTATACCTTGTATCCTTTACCAACAATATCAATTTGCGCAGCTGTCTATAGGGTTCAAGGTTTTGTTTTACCACTCGTATTTATCTTCTTGAGTATGTGTCCTTAAATATAACCGAATTAGCAAGTTCAGTTTAAGCTTTTTAGATATAACTACCACATTTTTTAAATCAAGAAATCAGCAATCAACGATTAATTATCCTCATAATCGTATCAACGTATTCAAACTTGCGTTCATTGCATTGCGAGATTTTTTTTACTTACGTAATTGGCTCCTTCCACTACCTTTTCTAGTTTCAGAAAAACAACACGTCTATCTTTCATTGTAATGATGACGATCTAGCACAATGACGACAAACCATAACAAGTTAATGAATATCGAAGGAACACCACAAGCCCACTGCTAAACGCACGTTTGTTTAGACTGTGAGATAGTGGGTTACCATGGCCACCTGCTGCATCTGACGTAAGACTAGTTCTCCATGGATATTGTTCTTCATTATCTGTTGTATTACTTCTTGTTGGTTCATCTAAATATTGTTCTAAATCTGAAATATGTTTAATGTTCAAGCATGGCTACTTCCATCGTCCGCGTCTGTTTATGTGCTACTTTTCCTTTCCGTTTGTGGCATTATTTCTGTATGCGATTGCGAATGATAATTATATCCCACGTTCATCATTCTCTATAGTTTTCTATGTAATTCTTTGCAAGTGTCCTTTAATAGTGTCATCTCAGTGTTCAGTAAGTTAATTTGGGGAAGCGGAATTTTACCCCCCTGAAATCTACCCCCGGAGAAAAACATGACGTCTCAAAACTTGTGGAACAGTTGCTCTTAGAATTGTGTTCGTGGCCGGAAATTTACCCCCCCCCCCACACACACACAACAAATTATTACATAGTATGTCACATTTTGACTCATATGATTAAATTAGAATTGTACGAGGGGAGTTCCATATTGATTTACACTTTTTTCTTCTTTCAGGGTCCACAATTGAGCTCGTCCTGAAAGTTGGAAGGAAGTAACACTTAGGTCTGCCTTCAGGTTGAAGAACAATAGAGAGCCGTGTAATCCATGTACCCTGCAGCACATTTCACCAACAGTTGTAAGCGGACAACATGGAAGGTGATCAGCAAGGACAGCGCTGGACAACGTGGTTTCTGTGGAAAGAGGGTGTACAGACTGCGGAAATTCACAGACAATTGGTGGCAGTGTGTGGAGAGTGCGCACCATCACGCAAATCCGTATACAACTGGGTGGACGGCTGGAAAAGTGGCCGCACATCAACGGTGAAGAGGACCAATTCTGGAAGGAAAGTGACTGTGACAACACCAGTGAACAGTTCAAGAGTGGAGCGGCTTATTCAGGACAACATGAGCATCACGTTCACAGAACTGGAGGCGGCCACAGAACATGCCAGAAGCACTCTGTACCGCATAGTGCACGGACACCTTAAGATGGGTAAGGTGTCTGCCAGGTGGGTTCCCAAATCCCTGAAAGCTGCACAAAGACAACAGCGCAAGGACGTGAGCAGTGATCTTCTGCAATGCCACAGCCAGGATCCAGAAGACTTCATGTCCAAACTCGTTACTGGCGACGAGGCTTGGCTGCACTACCATGAGCCAGAGACCAAAGCCCAATAATGCAGTGGAAGCTTCAAGGCAGCCCCACGCCAAAGAAGTTCAGTACTCAGCCCTCCGTAGGCAAACGCATGGCAACAGTCTACTGGGACAAGGATGGAATCATACTCATTGACTGGCTGGAACCCGGGACCACCATTAACAGCGAGTCATACGTGACAACGCTTCGGAGTTTGCGCTGTGCAATTCAAAGGAAACGACTAGGAAAATGTGCGAAAGGTGTGCTCCCGCAACGCGACAATGCTCGTCCCCACACGAGTCGGGCAGCCACGACTGCCATTAATGAGCTGGAGTTTCAGGTGCTGTAACACCCACCTTATTCTCCTGACTTGGTCCCTTCTGATTACCACCTCTTCGGGGCATTGAAGAAACCGCTGCGTGGATATCATTTTGCCGACTTCCAGGAACTACAAGACGCTGTCCGGACGTGGGTGCGACAGACCCCGAAAAAGTGATTCGCAGAGGGCATAGAGAAGTTTGCCACATCGGTGGCGCAAGTGTGTAGTTCATAATGGAGACTATATTGAGAAAGTGGATGTATCTGCCGAGGCATAAAGGTTCTTATAAGTGTAAAAAAAAAGTGTAAATCAATATGGAACGTCCCTCGTAATAATATTAATTAAAATCCCGACTCGGAATTCCCCCCCCTCAATTTACCCCCCAGTGTCTTTTAAAATTAGTAGAAGGCGGAATTTTACCCCGTGAATTTTGCCCCCCTTAGATAAAAATATAGTAGAAGATGGAATTTTACCCCCCTGAAATGTACCCCTTACTTTAAAATATACTGGAAGGCGGAATTTTATCCCCTCGCTGAAATTTATCCTTAGTGTCTTTAAAATTGTAGTGGAATCCAGCATGAATTCCAGCACAAGCAGCATACATCGAGATACCAAAAACACCAGCATATACAGTTGGTATTGGCTGGTGAGATAAATTCAGGAAACTATGCTTTACGACAGCAAAGTTTGAAGGTTCAATTTCCAGCATATCCAGCTTAATTGCTGGTTCAGCATATCAAGCATGAAGTTCTACCAGAGACAGCAAAAATCAAAGTCAGCATTGTTGCTGGAATTCGCTGGTCCAGCAGGTCTATCCAGTTATGCTGGCACCAATTTCCAGCCCCCAACAGCTTAATTTGCTGGTCCAGCACATGCAACAAAAGAATCCAGTATAACTAACATAAATCCAACAATACCAGCACAATCCAGGATTTTTTTTTATTTTCTTTTTTTGCTAGACCCAGCACAAATTTTAAACTGGGTATTCGTTTTATGTAAATTATATGTGCAATAAACCCAACATCACGGATATGAAAAAAATATAAATCTCACAGGCTAGATTGTTACCTCGTACAGCCTAAACCATTTGAGCGATTTAAACAAATGATGTGTCCTTGGATTCGTCTTGATCAACACTGTGTCATATGGTATATGACATCATAATAAATCCAACATGGCGGATATGAAGAAATTAGTAAACAAGTATGTCAAGTTTCATATAAAATGAAATCATTCTTATGCAGATTTCTTTTCAGTTCTTTTTGTAGTTGGGTTTTAGTTTGTAAACTTTAATTCTTGTTTTCTCGCTTCATAATATGGACAATTTGATTTCTTTCCAAATAAGGAATTAATATTTTGATACTACCCTAGAAGGCCATACAGTGGTACGAAGGTCTGAATTTTAAAATTTGTTTTAGACTTCGTCGTTTTCTCCCCTGTATCCTTCAAATGACTATTGATATACTTTAATTGTACTTCCCTGCTTCCACAATGCCTAACATTGCCATATACTTTCAACTACTTGTCCATGCCTGTACTTTCAAGTTGATATTCGAAAAGAAAAAAATATGTATTTTGGGGTAAAAATAAAAAAATATATAATTATAATTATTTGACCGGATTGGAGTTACTGGTCTCCCACCAGGCGCCTCCTCAGGTGGCGGATAGAGGAATGCCGACCAGATATGGTGGGTACCGGAAATATTCCGGGGCGGAACAAAACCAATACTACTGCCTTGCAGTTAGTAGAGGGTTCTAAAAAGGCTAGGGGAAGATAACCACGTACAAAAATATCATGGTGAGGGGAAGCAACATCACCATTACCACTCTGAGGCTGAAGATGAATGACATCGGAAAGGCTCAGAGATGGACAGAGGACGACATCTTGAATGTCTACCTTTACTGCGAGGTCGAAGAGTTGACAACTCTACACTGCTAAATCATGTCAAGAAATAGTAACAGATGGTTCATGGATTCTCCTGGGGTAAAATATTCCGAAGGTAAACTAGTCCCTCATTCGGATCTCCGGGCGGTGACTGCTTTAAGGGGCTCCAAGAACAGGATTGATAAAGACCTTAGAATAGGAACGTGGAACGTACGATCGTTATACAAAACGAGATCTCTTCAGGTGGCGGTACGCGAGACCGAGAAGTACCAGTTGGACATAGCGATACAAGAAGTCCGGTGGGAAGGTCAAGATGGCATCCGTCAAGGCAAGTACACTTCTGAGAGTATACAGTCTCACGATTTCGGAACAGGATTTCTCATTAAGAATATTATCCTTCCGGCGGTTCAGATTATAGAGTTCGTCAACGAAAGACTATCGTAAATTACGATACGAACCCGATGGTGAACATAGTTTTAATAAATGTCTATGTTCCGACCGAGCAGGATAATGATAACGACAAAGAGACATTTTACGAGGAGCTAGAAAAGCTATTTGTGCGATTACCGAAATATAATACGAAAATTGTGTTAGGTGATTTTAACGTTAACGTAGGTAGGTAGGAAAAATATAGACCTACTATAGGCAAATACAGCCTTCACGAAAAGATCTACAACAATGGCGAAAGACTGATAACTTTAGCGATTTCGAAAAACCTACTAGTAAACCTACTTTGTACTTCCATCACAAAGACATACACAAATACACATGGGTATCTCCGGATGGCAAAACGCTCAACCAAATCGATCACGTATTAGTAGATAGACGAAGACACACCAATAAATGAATATTAGGTCTTACAGAGGAGCGGAAGGTGACACCGACCACCAATTAGTGATCACAAGACTGAAGGAAAAGTTATGCATCGCGAACAGAGAAATCAAAGGATAAAAACAACTTAAATTCGAAGTTAAACGATTAGATAATCCAAGCGTAAAACCAGACTATCAACTCGAAATCTCAAATAGGTTCGAAATCTTAGCCAACTCTAGTAGTAATTTCCAATAATAATGAAATTGATGTAAGTAAGATGTGGGAGGAAATTCGTGACATTGTGAAGGGTGCAGCGAGGGAACGTGTAGGTGAGAAGAAACACAAGAAAAACAAGCCTTGGTTTGATGAAGAATGCCTTAAACTTCATGGGGAACAAAAACAAGCAAGGCAGCGATGACTAAGGAATAAAAGCGAAGCAAATACCAACCACTACAATAACGCGAAACGCAACGCCACACACGGTTCACAAATAAAAAGCGAGAATATCTAACGCAAAAGATTCAGGAGATAGAGGAAAATGGGAAGACAAATAACATACGAGATCTATACAAAGGAATAAACTCGTTAAGAAAGGGTTACCAGCCGAGGTTAGGGATGTATAGAAATGAACGCGGAGATCTCCAGGTGGATCCGACTAAAATTATCGATGTGTTGAAAAGTTATTTCGACAAACGTCTTAATGTACACAACGGGGAATAAACACAGGAATTTGAAATCTACACCGCCGAACCGTGCATATCCGAACCTAGCGAGATCGAGATCGAAATGTCGGTAAAGAAATTTAAAAATTTCAGATCACCAGGAATAGACAATATTCCAACCGAATTAATTAAAGCAGGAGGAACGGCACTAATCAAGGAACTCCATAAATTGATCAGTGCTATATGGAGAAATGAGAAGCTCCCAAAAGAATGGAAAACCTCAATAATAGTTCCGGTTTACAAAAAAGGCGATAAATCGGATTGTAATAATTACCATGGAATCTCGTTACTCCCAACATTTTACAAAGTATTGAGTAATATACTTCTAACTCGCCTAAGTGTATACGTAGATAAAATAATTGGAGATCACTAATGTGGATTTAGAAGAATTAGATCCACACTGGACCAGATCTTCGCCTTGATTCAAATCTTGAAGAAGAAATTTGAATGCAATGGGACTCTTCACCAGCTATTCATTGATTTTAAGAAGGCTTATGATTCAATTAAAAGGGAAAAGCTATACAGTATCCTGGTACAATTTGGGATTCCGAAGAAATTTGTTCAACTAGTAATGATGTGTCTCAGAGACCCCATAAACAGAGTACGGATTGGTAATAATATATCAGATAGTTTCAAGATTCACAATGGATTGAAACAAGGTGATGCCTTGTCACCACTGCTGTTTAACTTTGCTTTAGAATATGCTATTTTAAAAATAAAAGGGGACAAAAAAGGGACTATACTTGAAAGGCTTGAATCAACTGTTCGTGTACCTGGATGATGTAGATTTAATAGAGGAAGATATAGAGGAACTACAAAGTAACACCGATATTTTAGTAGAAGCGTGCTATGAGATATGTCTACAGGTAAACATAGATAAAACCAAATACATAATAACAAGCCGAAACACAGGGAATAACGGAAATAGGTACATCACAATTAAGAATGAGAACATAGAGAGCATAAAGAGAACATAAAGTAAACAAATTTAAATACCTGTGAGCATATGTGAGAAGCAGAAACGAGGTAACGGAAGAAATAAAAAGTCGCATAGTATCGGGCAACGCATGTTTCTATTCAGTCCAGAAACTCTTTAACTTCGCGATTAATATCAAGGAAGTTGAAATTGAAAATATAGAGAACGGTTATTCTGCCTTTAATGTTTTACGGTTGCGAAAGTTGGAGTACGACCTAGCAGATGAACAAAAATAATAGTGTTTGAAGATAAGATTTTGAGAAAGATATACGGGCCGAAGTGGGACTAGATGACTGGAGAATGGAGGAGATTGTATAATGAACTTCACGGACTGTACGATTCACCCCATGTTGTAAGAATAATGAAATCAGGACGATTAAGATGGGAAGGCCATGTAGCTCGGATGGGAGAAAAGGGAAGATTGGTTGGAAAGCCGGAGGGAAAAAGACTCTTGGGAAGACCGAGACGACATTAGGAGAATAATATTAGAAGGGATCATCGAGAAGTAGGTGTTCGTGATGAAAACTGGATTGATCTTGCCCAGCATAGATCCCGAAGGCGAACATTTGTTACTACGGCGATGAACTTACGAGTTCCGTAAAAATAGAGTAAGTAGGTAAATAAGTATAATTATTTGAACTGGAGGTAGTTTATGTGTGAGGAGATGATTGGTCAAAGAAACCGTATAGAATTTATGATATGAGGGAGGGTCTCTGGAATAGGCAGATTTCTGAAGAATTCTACCTAAAATCTCAAAATAAAAGGAGTTACCACCAACTGCTTGACCATACTCATTTATTTTGAATTGCATCAACTAATCAAAAGCCTTAAATTAATTCTAATGCATTTGTTATCAAATTTTACAAGTTTAACGTGGATTATATATTTATTTATTTTTAATTGTGCACACGGAGCGCCGCGTCACGCCATACAAATTCGTGCTA
The DNA here is from genome assembly GCA_022664845.1 of Lepisma saccharinum. Classification (NCBI taxonomy): domain Eukaryota; kingdom Metazoa; phylum Arthropoda; class Insecta; order Zygentoma; family Lepismatidae; genus Lepisma; species Lepisma saccharinum. Next base: position 61,603 of record JAGDQP010007300.1, read on the forward strand.
CAAGTCGAACGTCTGAAGGGGTAAATTTCATGGGGTTAAAATTCCGACAAGTGAGGGTGTAGCGTCTGCGTGACTGTGTGCGGGGGTAAAAATCCGAGGGGGTGAATTTCAGGGGGGTAAAATTCTGGCTTCTACAATATTTAGTTTGACACTGGGGGGTAAAATTCCGAGAGGGTAGATTTCAGGGGGTAAAATTCCGGTGAGTGTTATAGAGTAACAATATTAAATACTGTTTATTAAAAATATGATTTATTATTCACTTGATTGATTGAGGGTATATCAAACGAGTGATTATTTTATAAACTAATAACCGAAAAATGTTGGAGGTCGGAATTTTATCCCCTAATAGTGACGTCAAAATTATGTAGAATCCGTTTCAGGTGGGTAAAATTCCCGTACCCCGTTAATTTTAACTTCCATTTATTTGTGTAGCACATTTAACTTGTGATGACGATTCTGGTCGAATAATGCTGATACAACTTTATTGAGTTGGTTATCAGACCCCTGTTTAGGCAGAACTGTATTGGTTTGAGTTTGTATACTTTGATATGTTTTAGGCTTAATAGTACGTTGATGTTGTAGGTCGGCATTTGCTGGAACTGATAATAGGTGTTTCTTCCATTGTTGGAGCAATGTCTCTAGCCCTGATCGACCAATAATTTGTTGAGCTGAAATACTATTAACACTCCGCCCCCACCTCATTTAAGGCCACATGCACAGTCTTTCCGCGGGCTACCCACGGAAAGCCTGAGTGACCCTTGGCCATTTTGTGTTGCACAGTCATCCCGTGGGACTGAAAGAGACCCGCGGCCTTCACGCGGCATCAGGGATTAGTCGCGGGAGGATCGAACCACCCGTGGCTGTCCCGTGGGTGATGTGTGTATCTACACCTCGTGATTTTATTTCTGTATTTATCGAAATATATTGCATTTTAGCCATGAGTGTTGCTTTAACAATAGACAAGAAAGTGGTACAAGTAATTTACAAAACATTACGTTTACGATCAGACCATTTATGTTCATTATTTTATAATTTTAAATATCTGCACAGTGTTGACGTGCTGCCGTAATAACATTATTATACCCCATTTCCGAATTGACACTTTATGCTCCGTTACGTACCCTTGCTCCGTCGGATGCACCGTCGATGGTTATCCGAATTCCTCCTTCAACGGAGCATTGAAGTGAACGGAACAACGGAGGACCAGATGGTCACTTGACCCTCCGTTCGATCGCGCGCTGCTGCCATGTTGAAAAGAATAAGGAGTAATATATTGCATACCAAAATTCCTTCTTCACTTGGGAATTGGGACAAATGTGTAAATTGATTACGTGTTGCAAATTTAAAATGGACGACCATGGGCAGATTTAGGAGAGAGACCCGGGGGAGACAATACAATTTATTATATTGATGATAAATTTCAAAGCTATCGTTTGGAATGAAACATTTAACGTCATTCTGAAATGACTGGGGATTGCAATGCCCCCTCCATAAATCCGTCGATGTGAACGACCGTGCCGAAACATTTGAATGTAAGTATTTTAATAGTATAAGATTTCATTTCACATTATGTTATCGATATTGTACCATGTTTTGAGTGATATATCTTCATGATCATTGAATAATTTTAACTTCGCAATGTGAAAATTTTGTTGATTGAATTTCCCCAATGGGCTTCCATGTAGATGAGAGATTATAACATATAAGTAGTTTATTTAAGAATACTAAGATTAAGAACTCATATAATGATTTGAAGTGTTTTTAGAACTTCAAATGCGTAACCCTGTCAAGGCTAACGACTTAGGTTGTTATTCATCGATCCTGGTATAATATTGTTTGGTGATTCATAGTTCATGAGACACACTTAACTTGCAAAAACTTCCAGAATAACCTGCAGAATTGTGATCATCCTTTGAATAGCTATCAATCTTCGTCTGTTCATATTTAATATGTGCCAAATACCTACAAGTATGGAAAACACTTTGCTATTCCTATATTAGGTCCAAACTTGAATATGCTTCACTTATATGGAATACCTCTATGAAAGCAAGTTGTCAGAAGATCGAACACGTACAAAGCAAATTTTTACGTTTTCTCACATACAAACGGAATGGTTTCTACCCGAAATACGAATCTTACAACAATTTAGTTGATAAATTTACATTTCAGAAACTTAAACAAAGACGAACATTAAACGACTTACTTTTCTTGTACAGACTTTTGCACAATAAAATAGACTGTACCGAATTAATGAAAAAATAATTATTAAGGTTTCGTCCCTCAGAACGCGCGAGGGAAATAGTGGCCTATTCTATTGCAGAAAAGCTCGAACAAATGTATTAAATGTGTCACCTACATGGAGAACTAGTGCTACTTATAATGTAATAGGTAAGAGTTGTACAAATTTGGACAAATTTGGAAACTCGGAAGAACTTTACTAAAAATTAATACAAAATATTTTGTAAAAAAAAAACTCATTGGACAAGAAAAAAAGGTATAAACGTATTATTATTTGTGTAATAAAATGTATTATTATTTGTGTAATTAAATGTATTATTATTTGTGTAATTTAATGTAACAATTATTGTAGACGCTAGAAATAGGCATTAAGGCCTGTTGTGTCGATGAAATAAATAAATAAATTCTACGCCTACATTTATCTTTATTCACGTTGCTTTTTGCCTTATTCACTTCGCATCAAACTACCTGGACTTCGCATTCCCCAATACTCACTCACATTACGCGCGGAGAGTTTTCAGCTGTTTCCAGACTTGGGTGATATCTGTAGTTAAAAATTGAAACACTTATTTAATTCGGATAAGTGTGCATAACGGAATTGAACGGGACAGAGCGTAACGGAACGGAACGGAGGATCATTGAATTCGGAAAGGGGGATAGTCTATGGCGCTGCTCACTAGATGGAAGGGAGAAGGATAGGTTCAATTCAATTAAGCCTGTAGCTCAAGGGCTTTTCCTAATAGTAAGCGTAGTTTATCGAACGGATCTATAATTCGTTTAGAAAAGAAAATGAGTTTTGGTGCATGTAAAGTACCCGATTATCGGATACGTGCGGAATATCGGATACTCGCTTATCTCGGAAAGTAAGTGCTGACCTCAAATGGCAGACGCAGTAACTATATCATAACACAAAGCCTGGCCTGCCACTTGAGTTGTGGCGCGCTGTGTGGACAGTGAAGTTGGCGGAGTGCTTTTTGTGAATTTTGTAAGCAGGAGCTTATATTGAACATCGATGTACGAAGGCTTTTTTTGGATATCCAGTGTTGAGTGTATAGCTTAGAGCTTCTAGCTTTTATCCATACTCTTGTGTGTTTTCGTTGGTTTTCCTGTAAAGCATGGCGCTGGATTATTCATTCCAGTTGCTGTGCTCCCAAATATTGGATAGGAGGGGTTGCCGAATATCGGATATCCGATATTTGGGGCACCAGTTATAAAAGGTTGTTTTGGTTCCCCTAAGGGAATGGCGGGAAGAAAGTGGTTAAGAAATTTTCTTAAACGTCATCGACAATTGAGTTTCCGAAAACCGCAAAACATATCCCTTGCTAGGGCGAAAGGTTTTACCAAGGAAAATGTGGATGCTTTTTTCCAACTCTTGAAACCTGAGTTAGAGAAAGTGCAGTTTGAATCATCGAGAATATTTAACGTAGACGAAACAGGAATAGCAATTGTCCAACAACAACAAAAAAAAAGCACAAAGGTTATTGCTGTAAAAGGGAAGAAGGACGTAGCGAAAATTTCATCGACAGAACGAGGATCAGTACATACAATTGTGACATGCATGAGTGCAGCTGGTGTATTCGTACCTCCAATGATAGTGTTCCCACGAAAACGAATGAATCCATAATTATTAGATGGTGCTCCTGCTGGGACTGTAGGTGCATGCCACTCATCAGGTTGGATACAGTCCCTTATATTCACACAGTGGTTCACATTTCATTGATTTCGTTCAACCCACTCCTGAAAGACCTGTCGTGTTGATTCTAGATGGACATTTCACGCACACCCGCAATCTCGATGTGATAGACTTAGGACGAGAGCATGGTGTTAATATTGTTTGCCTGCCCCCTCATTCGACCCATATATTACAACCATTGGATATTGCCTTTATGTCCCCATTCAAACATTATTACGCAGTAGAAGTGGAAAATTGGTTGCTACCCCATCCCTTTCGTCCTGTTACATCATATCAAACTGCGGCTTTGATGGGAAAGGCTTACGTAAAAGCTGCATCAATGGAGGTAGCTGTAAATGGTTTCCAAAGATGTGGCATTGCGCCCTACAATCCAAACATATTTACCGTCGCAGATTTCTTGCCACTCGCTGATGGTAGCCAGTCGCCTGCCTTGGACCTAAATGTCAGGCCCAACTCTGATGGAAGTAGACCCTCTACTTCCTCGACTGCAAGACATCTCTCCCCATTCCAACTTTCTCCGCCACCAATGTTAAACCTGCCATCAACATATAAAAACACCAAAACAGGACACGCTGCCTTAATTATTTCGTCTCCATACAAGAAAATTCTCCAAAGTAAGAAGCAATTACAACAGCCCAAAGTCGAAACAAATTTGGATAAGAAGTCTGTTAAGAAGAAGAAGACCCAATCCAAAAGGCCCACCGAACAAAGTCGTTCGAAGAGGATCCACTTCTTTGGAAAGGACAGACCCACATCAAACCCAAACGACACTGAAGATGGCCTACATTCGGATGAATCAACAGAGTCGTGTGAAGCTTTCCACTTAATTTCGACGGACAACGAAGACAGTGCGGACGAGGAATGTTTGTACTGCAATCAACCTTACCGGCTTGATGAAACTGGTGAAGAATGGATCCGCTGCATTCGTTGGGCTCATGAACTCTGTGCGAGTGTGGATGATGACCAATGGACATCGTTTGTATGTGAAATTTGTAATACTCACGTCAAAAACTGACCTTCCACCCATAGACTTTCACGTTTGTTTCTTGTGCAACTACTATAGAGCTATCTGGCAGTTTCTGGAATATTTGTAAATTGTATAATTTTCGGTGAGAGTAAACTTTTGGGCCAATCCAAGCGGAGCGATGCGATTTTCGCTGAGGCCCAAAAGTTGACTGTCATATCTTCTATCAAGTTACATCGACTGGTTGATAGTTCGTATCTGGTTACGAGTTTACGTAACTGTGTTAGTGGTTTTCAAAGCACTGTTCGTAACACAAACAAAGAGTATGGAGTATCTCTTTACTAGCGACAGTATTTATCGGTGGTTTGGCGACTGCCAAAAAATTGTAAGCTGACTACAATCCACAAAAGTAAACAAAACATTCAAATATTCACTATGGGGGCAGTTTTGCCGATTCGGGAAAAATGTCGCCGGCCGGGTGGCCAAGCGGTCTGCGGCGGTAGGCAATCGGTTCGATGGTCCTGGGTTCGAGTCCCAATAGGGGCATGGGTGTGGATTTTAACAGCTAAAGGCTAATCGTGACGGGCCGAAGTCCAAAGTTACTAGACTGACCCATATAAAAATAAAGTTTACTAAAGTTTTCTGGGGAAAAGCCGCTAAATCTAGGGGATTTGAAAGCTATTTTATCTGCAAAAATTACAATTTCCCATTAGCGACTTTTTAGGGGTATTTTCAATATCCATCGTAGAGTTCTATATTCATTTGGAGAGATTTTTCAATATAGAAGTTTACTTGATCAAGTTCTAAATTTTCAAAGCTAAGCTCGTGAAAATGTACTGAAAACAGGATTTCATACATACATTAACATGAAAATTTCCTTTCAGATCAACAAATTAGTAAGCCCAGCATTATATTTTCAAATGTGAAGCGTTGTTAAAGAAAAAAAGCGCGAGAGAGACAGGTTTTTTTTTGGTAGGGTCTAAAGGCTTTCGCTTACGATCAAATAAATCTAGAGTCAAATTCTTGAAATAAGTCAATTGACGAACTAGTACACCATCTAACTTTTTCAGTAAAATGTCTTGTTATATATCAAAGGAAAATAAGCGTAGTTTTATTTAGAATTTCGTTGACAAAATATTTTGGGTTCGAGAGTTCATGGCACAATTGCTAAAAGCATTTTTTAAAAAGTTCTTGTTCAAGAATTATTTGATCGTCTACGAAAGTCTTAAGACAATTTGCAACAATGCCACGATTTTAATTTAAGACCAAGAGGCAGGCGGCTTTGGTTCAGGCCTGTTGGATGATGATGAGTGAATTACCCCCACACACGGTGTTTGCCCATGTCCACCACAAAATCCACACGGTGCGAGCCGGGATCGAACCAGGGACCTCACACAACAGAGATGAGCGCTCTCTACCACTGAGCCACTGCGTCCCCAACGATGCCACGATCTTCCACTTTTTCGATTGTCGAAATGGTTGAGGAAGGTTATTCGCGGATATACATACACACACACACACACACACACACACACACACACACACAC
>JAGDQP010007301.1:4744-68040 GCA_022664845.1 Lepisma saccharinum
TGTAGGGATATCCACGGAGCATTCGGGGGACGTCTACAACACATTGTGGGGAATATTTGCATCGCATTCAGAGGACGTTCACAGCACATTGTGGAGGTATTTACATCACACGAACTTGTACAAAGATTTTTTTTCAGTGATTTTAATTGTAGGAAGTGAGTTAGCATGTAAAGGTAAATTGTTTAATGAGAGTTAAATATCAATATATTATTGCAAGCCATTTATTTATATTTCAATTTGATCCTTAAGAAAGGCTATTATAGTGACAGTCTTCTACTTTTGCTCGTTGAGAAGGCCCAATTCTTCTACCTTTTGCTGTAAAAAAGACAATTAAATTAATGTAAATAGATTGTTTCATAAGGGAATATTATTTCATAATGGAACGCTAGATAAATGGTATTGTATGTGAATGTTTCGTCCACGTATTTTCATATGAGATTTTTAAAATAATATTACTTGTGAGAAGTTTGTAAACTAATATTGGTCTAATAATGTATTATGTGCGTGAACATGTAATGTTAAATTCCTTACTGAGGGTAAATATTAATGAGTTATTTTTTCATTTCAGATTTCCATTTGCTCCTTGAGAAAGCCTACTATAGTGACAGTCTTCTACCTTTTCCACCTTGAGAAAGGCGAAGTCTTCTACCTTTTGTTGTAAAAAAGACAATTTAATTAAGGTAAATAGATGTTTTATAATGGAATATTAAGTAAATGATGTTAAATGTGAATGTTTGATCAAGGTATTTTCATAGGAGATTTTTAAAATAATATTATATGTGAGAAGTGTATAAAGCAATATTGGTGTAACGATGTATTATGTGAGTGATCATGTAAAGCTAAATTGCCAACTGTGGGTAAATATTAATGAAAGTTATTTTTTCATTTCAGATTTCAGTTTGCTTCTTAGAAAAGGCTAGTGTACTGAGAGTTTTCTACCTGTCGCTCCTGAAGTCTTTTACCTTTCGCTCCTGAAGTCCTCTAGCTTTTTGTTGTAAAAAGACATTTGAATTAAGGTAAATAGATTTTTCCATAAGGGAATGTTCTGTGATGATCGATTATTTTATAATTGCTCACTGGTCTTATATGAGAATAGTGAGACTAACATAGTTTCATATGACATTATAAAAATAACATTACATGAGTAATGTTGGTCTAATGATGTATTATGTGGTATTATTTAAATGTATGTTCGTTCAAGTTTGTATTATATGCTATGCTTTCTGTTAGATACATAAGCGAATGTTCTTTCACATAGGATTTTTTAATCAATTAATGTTCTCACAGCTTGAATTTTATAAGGGAATGATAGATCAATGTCATTTTTATACCTGAATTTTCTCATTTAATATTGTAGTTGTATAAAAAATGATGATTTTAAAAGTAAATAGTAAAGAGTTTTCATCTTTTATTATTTATCTGAAGTTGATTTTGAATAGACAATTATATTAAGATTTCATTTGAATATATTTTATTGTAATATCATTGTTAAAGCTAATTTTAGTAAGCATTCGTTTTAATTGAACTGTATGTTTTCAATTATCTGTAATGTCTTTGGTAAAGGGATAGTAATACTAATGTATTGTTTCTATAATTTCAGTAATATGAGTGCATTGTTGAATGCAGTTGATGCTCTTTTGACACGCAAAGCTGAAGTGGGGTATGGAGAGAAGGAGAGAATGCTTGTCACCTGGAGACAGGTATGTAATTACTCAGTGAATGGCTGTTATCCTAGCATATCCAATCTGTTTGACTTCATCGGGAATCTTTGTGAGCAATCTAGGGAGGATGAAAAAATGTGTAGAGCCATTTTGGCAGCGTGTGAGAGCAAGGAAGATATTACTAATTTAGGTATGGGGGCTTTTTCAGTAAAGATGGAATTGCAGCATTAGGCTGGCAGCATTATTCCATCTTAGTAGATCCAATGGATGAGGAAGGAGGGAGAGTAGTTGACACAGTAGTAGCTATGTTCTTAGGGTTAGTACCTCATGTGGAGAGTGGTGATTGAGAGATTTATGTTCGTCTGAACGAAGATGAATCTCTGACCATCATTCCTCGCAGAAGGTCTCTTCCTCCTTTCCCATTCATTGAAGCTTCTAATATAGATAATGCTACGAGCCAATCTAATGTAATTGTGACTTGTACTAGTGCTTGCACTAGTACCACTACCTCAGTAGCGAACACAATTACTTGTGTTCTTCCAAATTCTACCGTTTATTGTACCACGATTGGAATCTGTTCCCCTACTATATCCTCTTCCTCTGCTCTCATGCTACCACCACCACCAGCAGTAGCAGTACTTTTCTCCTATCTGCACTAGATCTACGGATGTACCTCTTCCCTCTACCTCTACCTATCCTCTTCCCACCAATTCTCTTAGTAATATGCCAAGTACTTCGTTTCCTTCTGATGTTCCTAGTACCAGCCATGCAGACTTTCGCAGGGTTAATATGGAAAGTTTGAATGGGGAAAACATCAATGCTGTGAGAGTGGATAGGGATTCTCAACCGCATAATGTATTGGAAATGTCGCAGAGAGGGGATAAAGTGTGTACCGAAATTTTTGATTTTTTGGAGGGGAGGGAGATATTTTTAAGGATATTGCGGAATTGGAAATGGAAGTTGCGAGTCAATGAGTGAATGAGAATGCCTATTCCCAGCTGCATGGAACAGCAGAAAATATGTTTTAAGTGATATCCCGCCCAAATCGATAATACACTAGATTCCCTTTACATGGAGTAGAGGTTAGCATAGGTGTTCGAGAGCCGGGTAGAATTTTAAACCTCGAACAATATGTTGAGACCCTGTTCACTTTCTCGCTTGAACAGATATTGTCAGATGTGGACCAAGACAGTTACATTGGGTTTTCCATAGACAGTTCAAACGACACCCTCGGGCGCCCTGTTTATATTCCTTGGAGAAAACGTCCGTACATGACAGTTGATCATATTCTTTCCACTTTGGAAAATATTTTGAATTCAAACGAGGTATTTCTCCTTGCTGAAAGAATTACGATCAAGTGTCATATTACGGACCCGATACATGGACAGGGTCGATTGAATGATAAAAAGTATCTCCCCATGGTGGAGTACTTAGAAAAACATATCATTCCTGTTCCGAGCTTTCCCGGCGTTGGGGAGTATGATTGCCTCGCACGAGCACTTTGTCTGGCTCGAACTAGAGCACCGCAGACAAAACAGTGCATTCTATATGCGTAATACTCCAAACTTTTGGATGAAGAAAAATAAGGACTTATGTAAAGCTGCAGATGTTGACTTGAAAGGGAAAAATGGTGGGGGTATTGAGGAGTTGGACAAGCTCAAAACTCATTTTAGCAATGAGTACCAAATTGTTGTATATGTACGTAGTTCGATGACAAGAGATTTTAGTATATGGTATCGAGGACACTATGCTATTTCTAGTAAAAAGGTATTTCTCTTTTATGAAGACCAGCACTACGTAGTTATTTCTTGTATAAGATCTTTTCTGGTTAAAAGGGGGTATCGTTTAGATTGTCTTACCCGGTATTATAATCGAATTGACCACAGGTGTGAGTATCAATGCGAAATGTGTGAGAAGAGACATATCATTACGGATAATTATGATAGAAAGAGTAATATTGAATGTAAGGATTGTTTGAGAACATTTCCTACTCTTTCATACTATCGCACCCATAGTGTGGAAGAGAATGTTAGGTCCGTATGTTATTACGTGAAACTTTGCCGAAAGTGTGGAGTTAAAATTGATTCTAGTCGTCGAAAAACTGATCACGTTTGTGGGGAACGTTTTTGTAATATATGTCTGACGCATGTTGAACCGACGCATTTCTGTTTCGTTAAGAAGTTACAGAAGAAGCCTATTAAAAACTTCTTGTACGTTGTTTTCGATGTAGAAACCCTACTGCTAAAAAAGAATGAAAAGGGAAAAAGTGAGCATCGTGCAAACTTAATATGTGCTTCTCAAAGGTGTCACTAATTTAAGGACAATTAAGTGGGTTATAAATGTTTTGTATGTGGTAATGCACAAGGTGATAGAGGCTTTGTGTTTTATGACACGCAAGCATTTATCATCCACGTCCTTAATCAAGGTCCAAAGTTTGAGAGTGGTGGGAATTGCACATAATAGTTCCCGTTTCGATACTTTACTAGTAGCACGGGATCTTATTGAAAAACAAAACTATTCCCCTAATATTATAGCACAAGGTTAAAATATTATACAATTATCGGTTTCTTTATATTTCTTTTAAGGACAGCTTTTTGTTTTTAGGCGAAAAGATATCAAAATTACCGAAAACCATGGGATTACAAGAAGGGCTTAAGAAGGGTGACTTCCCTTTTTTATTTAATACGAAAGAAAACGAGAATCATGTAGGAGCATGGCCTATCATCGATTTTTATGGCCTGGATTCCAAATCCGAGCAAGAAGGGAAGGTTGTTCGAGAGTGGTATGGTACAGTAAAAGATTCGACGTTCAACATGCAGAAATAAATGCTTGAATATTGCCAGAACGATGTATTCCTTCTCACACAAGGTGTGATTAAGTTTTCGAATCTTATTGAAGAGAAAACAGATGGTATTCAATATTTTCTTGAGACCTGTACTATTGCAGCCTGTGCAATGCAATGTTTCATGTCTTTATACCTACCAGAGAATACCATCATCGTCATTCCTCCAATGGGGTTCCAATACGGTAATCATTTAGTAAAAGATCTTTACAATGGATGAAGTATTTGGAGTCTCTTTACTCAAATTTTAGTATTCAAACCATTGCTAATGGGGGCGAAGTACCATTTGGTAAAGATAAATTGGATGGTTATGACGAGAAAAATAGTACAGCTTATGAGTACTATGGATGCTATTGGCATGGCCATACCTGTATTCAACAGCTTCGTCATTATCCTTTGGATGACGAACATGTGACGTTGCAAAACAGGTATGAGGCAACAAAGATTCGGAAACAATATTTAGAAAAGTGTGGTTTAAAAGTTATTGAAATCTGGGAATGTGAGTGGAATGAGCAAGTACGGAATTCCTCTCACATTCAGGATTTCATTAAAACGCAATGTAAGGAAATTGAAGGTTTTCTTATTCCTAAGGAAAGTTTTAAGGGAGGGAGAACTGAATGTTTTCGTGCATTGTATGAATGCAAAGATGATGAATACATCCGCTACGTTGATTTCACTTCTCTCTAACCATGGGTAATGTCGAGGAAACCTCTTCCTACTGGGAAGCCTATTATTCACAGAGGAAAAGATATCCCGAACCCCGAGGATATCCATGGTGTTGTATTCTGTAAGGTTTTAGCTCCAAGAATTTAGACGTTCCGATCCTTCCATACAATGCAAACAAACGTCTAGTGTTTGGACTTTGTAGGCTTTGTATGGAAGCAATGGAGAAATTGGAATGTAATCATGATGAGAAACAACGGAGCTTCATTGGGACATTTTGTAGTTCCGAATTGCATATAGCTATTAAAAAGGGCTATAAACTTCTTAAAACTTATGAAATTTGGTAGTTTGAAATGACTGAGGTAGTTTACAAGGATTATGTAAATACTTTCCTGAAAATGAAGCAAGAAGCTTTCCCTCTGAATGTAAAACTGAGGAGGAAAAACAGTCTTAGATTCAAGATTATGCTGAATATGAAGGAATAACGCTCGAGTATGATAAAATCAGTTATAATGCTGGTTTGAGGTATATCGCAAAATTATTTTTAAATTCTCAGTTTGGGAAGTGGAGGCAGAGAACAGATTTACCTCAGAACAGGGTTGTATCTGATGCCCACTTATTTTTAGAAATCATTAGAGCGCCACATTTAAAAGTTGAACCCGTTGTTCCTATTGGGCAAAGTAAACTCGTAGTAACATATAAAGACTCAAAATGTAAATAGACCTTATCCCTTCTCTAATCCCATTTTAGCTGCTTTTATATCATCCTGGGCCCGACTTAGACTATATGAATTAATGGAGGTTGTAGGTATTGAATTTCTACTCTATGGTGACACTGACTCTATCATGTATGTGCAAAAAAGGAATCAACCACTCAGGTTACCTACTGTTAACTATTTGGGCCAATTAACTAATGAAACTGAACTGGGGTTGGAGATTCAGAAATTCGTAGGGTTGGGACCGCAAAATTATAGTTTTAAGCAAAAGGATTTGAGGGAACATAAAGAAAAGTTTAGGCATACTTGTAAGATTAGGGGCATCACTTTAAATGAACGGGCACGAAAAGTAATTAACTTTGACCATTTTTATAATTTAGTGAAGGAGAAATATGAAAAGAAAGTTGTGACTAACACAAATACGATCAGATGGTTGCCTTCGTACAAAATTGTAAGCAGACCTGAACATAAGGCACCTCAAATTGTAAATAATAAAAGAAAACTAAAAGATAGAAATGACAAAGATGACTTTCACACATTACCGTATGGCTTTAAACGACGAAAAACGTAATGGTTGACTCCTTTTTATGTAAGTGTGTGTGTATGTGTGTATTTGTGTGTGTGAGTGTGTTCCCCTCAGGACGATATAATAGGAAATGTTTTTAAATAATTGTTTCATTTCGTATTAAGATGTTGCCCTTTGAATACCCTTGTACTATGATGATCAGCGGACCATCCCTTTCAGGGAAAACTACTTTTCTTAGAAAAATTCTACAATAAAATGATCACTACCCACTTCAAAGAAATTGCTTTGTGCTATGGTGCGATAGTACCAAATTTTCCAACATCTCTTAGTAATATTCGATTTGTTAGAGGAATACCAGATATGAATAATTTTAAAATTCAGTCCAACTAATTGGTTATTTTAGATGATTTAATGAATGAAACAAATGGAGACGTTAGTAATTTGTTTACGAAATATGCTCATCATAAAAACTTATCAGTTATCTTTATAGTTCAAAACTTATTTCCTAAAGGTAAACATTCTTGAAACATTTCTTTAAATAGACACTATATAATAATTTTTAAAAATCCACGAGATGAATTACAAATTCCGTATTTAGCACGTCAAATTATGCCTCATCATAGAAAGGGTGTTGTAGAGGTTTTTGAAAAAGCTACTACGAAACCGCATTCATATTTACTTTTTGACTTAACACAAAAAATCCTTGATGCTTTGCGAATTAGAACAAACATTTTTCCAGGCGAAAATATGTATGTGTACACGCATGAAAAGAATTCTTCAATTTCTTTTTAGTTGTTATTAGGATGTCAAACTTAAAACATCATTACAATGAGCTCCGTGCTCTTTGCAAGTGTAAGGGGAAAAAGCATAAAATATTACTTCAACATGCATCCGGTAACTTATTATGAACTGTTGCTCAACTTGGTAAAAACCTTTCAAAGGGTAACACAAAACTCTCTCACCATCAGAAACAAAGACTACGTCGTCATAAAAACACGTTACGTTCTCTCTCTCTTAAGCGCTCAAGTTAAAAAAGTATAAGTAAACTATTAATGCAAAAGGGTGGAGCATTATTACCTTTATTAGTAGGCCCTATTTTAAGTGCTGTGGCTGGAAGTTTATTTAGAAGTTAACATGTCTCACTCACAGTTTCAAAAAATTATACTCATAACTGAAGATGCCTCTAGTCAACTTGTTTGTTCAATGAAATCTAGCATTTCTCAACAAAAACGTTTAGGTCAAGAAATGTCTGATATTTTAAATCGTACTGATCTTTCAATAGAACAAAAATGGAAATTATATCAACAACCACTACACAGATACTTGGATCATGCTCCCTCAGCTCAAAAGCCTATCGCAATGCAACTTTTTGATCAGGAAGGAACTAGTACTAAATCACTGCCTTTATTTTCATTAATTTTAGAATCGATGCCAAAAACGTTAGTGAGAAAAATATCAACATTATTAAATCTATTGCTCACTTCAAATCGTATCAGTTGGGATCAGAGTGGTGCAGTAAGCATTGACAATAACGTACTCCCAGGATCAAATATTATTGATCTCATGAATGACGTTATTCGAAAACGTACATCAAAACATCCTGTAGGGCTTGATGTGTTTAAGTCATTTCTTCGAGATATTAATGTTCCTAATGAATTAATCAACTTTCAATTTGGCGCTGGTGCTGTTAGTAGTATTGTTCCTTTTATTTCTCAAAAGAAAAAGAAGCAGGGGAGGAAAAATATTTCTCAAAAGAAAAAAAGTAATAAACGTAAGAATAATAATAATTTCAAAAATATTTTCAAAAATTATAAACACTACAAGTTTTAAGTATGTAACTATCAAAATTGTATTATACATATTCGGATTCAACATCTCTCGGAAGTATTTCTAAATTACAAAGAAAAACGCGATTACAAAGAAATAAAATTAAAAACTGGTTAGCTTCACAAGATACATATACTTTACATGCCTTTGTTCGTAAAAATTTTCCACGAAAACAATATTATGTAAGCGGACCAAATGAATTATTGCAAATGGATTTAACAGATGTGCAATACGTTGGAAAATATAATTATGACTATAAATATACGTTATGTTGTGTTGATGCACTTAGTAGATTTGCAATTTGTATTCCGGTAAAAAATAAAACAAGTCCGGTTATAGCTAGAGCAATTGAAAGTATTTTAAGTAGGTTTCGTACGCCCCTACTTATTGTCAAAATGATACAGGAACAGAATTTTATAATCAACATGTAAAACGTGTTTTCGAAAAGTATCATACTAATCATTATAGTGTACATTCTGAAATGAAGGCTGCAATCGTGGAAAGGATTATTCGAACTTTAAAAGAAAAAATTTACAAGTACTTCACATCCGAAAACACTTATCAATACATTAATGTACTTGGCGAACTTGTAGATAGTTACAATTACACTGTACATTCCACTATTAAAATTGCTCCTATAGAAGTTAATGAAGATAATACAAATCAAGTATGGGAAACATTATATGGAAAACGAAAACATGTTCAAAGTAAATTTAAATTGCAAAAGGGTGAATACGTTCGTATTAGTAAATATAAACACAAATTGGAAAAGGGATATTTACCAAAATGGTCTCAGGAAATATTTATTGTAGATCGTTGTATTAAAAGTTCATCACTAACATACAAAATTAAAAATTGGAATGGAGACCCCATCAAAGGAATATTTTACACACAAGAATTGCAAGCGGTGGTTGTAGGAGAAAAACATTTTTAATTGAAAAGGTGTTAAAACGTAGAAAGGGTTGGATATATGTGAAATGGTTAGGGAATCCGCCTAGTATGAATTCATGGGTTAAACATAAATCTGTTCAGTCATCTTGATGATGTCTTCTGAGCAACAAGATGAATTTTACATCACATTACCATCAAATGTGGGTAATAATATTTTTGAAAATAAGACTTCATCCTATATCACAAAATTATGTCAACCCTTTCAGTTACAAGGCAATTGGGTGGTGGTTTAAGCAGTGTTTGCATACCATGGAGTTTTTATAATATTCGAAAAGAAGAACAAGTAATTGTTCATATTAATGGTAAAAGTGAATTACGTTACGAAGTTAATTTTTATCCATGATATTATGATTCAATTTCAAATATTGTATCATTACTATCTCTTATCACAATACATACTAAACCTAATCAATTAAAATCTATTTTAGAAAATCTACAACTTGATCGAGTATTACAAATTAGTATTGAGAATAAAAAATTCATGCAGAAAATGGAAGATCATGGTAGTAGTATTGAAAAAGATAATATTTTTTCATATTACTATGATAAAGAAAACAATAAACTTTTCATGAAATATAAAAGAGATAACATAAAACAGTATGTAGTGGGAATCACTGGTGGTTTACAAAATTTGTTAGGATTCTCAAATAATCCATATGTACAAAAAGCTGGGGTACATTTTCAATCGAAATCAGAAAAACGAAAACCTATGTTTTTCAATGTTAGTGCACCATTTGAATGTAACCTCAATTATAATATTCCTTCTGAAATTAATGTTTGTCTTGACATTGTAAATGATCAACCTGTCCTTGGTAAACTCCGTAAAATTAGTATCTATGAATATCAATATGGTAAAATGCATTCTTTTGATTTTGATCGTCCATTCTATGTTAAAGTAGAAAAAAATATTTTAATACTCTACATGTAGACTTAAAAGATGAACAGGGAGAAAACCTACCATTTCAATTTGGCACTTCTAACAATACACTTCACTTTAAGCGGAAGAAATGATTTCTGAAAGTATGGATGATAGTTTTTACATTACACTTAGTTCAAATACTAGTACAAATACATATAGCAATAATCATCCATCACATTTTTTAAATATTTTAAATCATCGTATTCTTCTTAATAATTCATCGTGGATGGTAGGCCTTAATGAAATTCATATCCCTTAACTTGCTATAATGTAACTGAAGGTATCCGATAATGTAAAATATAAAATATCACCAGGATATTATTCTTCCATACCATCATTGTTAGAGATTATGAATAAAATCATTCCAACTTTAATTTACTTTGATTTTACTGTTACTATAAAAACAAATGCAAACATTAAATCCCTTTATCTTTCACCCATACTTGCTTTACAATTAGGGTTCGAAGCTGGTATAAATCTTTTAAAATCAAAACTAGCTCAAAAAAAGCCTTATATTGACATTGGGTATCCACACCAAGTATTTGTATACACTGACCTTATACAGCCTCAATTTTTAGGTGATACAAAAACACCCTTACTACGTATTGTAGCCATGTCTGATAGTAATCATGGTAAAGTACAGACAATAACATTTTAGAATGTACATTATTTTCCTTTAAGTAAACTTTCATTTGACACAATTGAAATACTACTAAAGGACCATGCAGGACGAAATATTTCATTCTCATCTGGGACGTTGACCATAACACTTCACTTTCAACAACACTCGTGAAAATGAAAGTTCCACTTTATCGTAGAGCCATCCCTTACTTTGCTGGACCAGTTTATCAGTGTTGTCATGGATTAGTGGGATTATTTCGAGGTCTCTTTCGATTTTTTATTCAAATTATTAAACAAGGAGCTAAAGCAGTTGGTCGACAAGCATTACAAACAGGAATGGAAATTGCAGGAGATGTATTAGAAAATCGTCCATTCAAAGAATCAGTTAAAAGTAGAGTACATCAGGCGGGTTCATCTTTAAGAACAAAAGCGGGAAATAAAATTAATCAGTTGCTTAGTGGTAGTGGTAGACGACGGGCGCGTCAACGAAAAGCTCTTCTTCTTCCTAAACGTGTTGGAACACCAATTATTAAGAAAAGAAGGAAGAAAAAGAAGGCAAAGTCTTATTAGGTGATAAAAATGTATTCCCTTTCTGCATCAAGTAAGGAGTGTTGTACTAATGAATTTGATTTGCAAACTGTCCCCATGACTCAAACTGCTATCGAGTCTTCTCGTATGCAAAATTATCATCCTATTTCTCCACTTACTTCAACGGGCCCCATTGAATTTGTGATTCCGGGAGATGTTGGAGAATATATTCATCCTGCATACTTGTACTAAAATAACAAAAGCTCATGGTGATAACTTAAAAGTATATAAGCCAGCAGAAGGCGATCAACCAGCAGTGCAAGCTGATGTTGTAGCACCAGTAAATAACTTTCTTCATTCTATGTTCAGTCAAGTCAACGTATATTTAAATGATAAATTAATTTCTTCCTCTTCTGGGTCATATGCTATTCGAGCTTTCTTAGAATCAATACTCAATTACTCTGAAGATGCTTCGAAAACTCATCTCACATGTGCGTTATTTCATAAAGATACTGCTGGACAATTTAATACTCTTGATGAAAATAATGCTGGTTTTCGTAAAAGAATGCAAATTGCTAGTGGTAGTGCTCCTTTTGAAATGTTTGGACGTCCCTTTACAGATATTGCCAACTTAGATCGTAGACTAACAAGTAAAGTAAGTTTGCGTATAAAACTGTTTCGTAATAAAGATTCATTTTGTTTAATGGCTGCTGACAATTCAAACTTTAAAGTTGCCTTACAAGAAGTTGTATTATATGCACGTCGTCTTACTATTTCTGCTGACTTATCTGTTCATTTACATTCTTACATGGAAAATATACTGCAAAATTACCACTCACTAGAGTGGAAACACGAATCATTACTATTCCACAAAATATAACTTCATTTAATATTGATAATTTATTTTTGGGTAGTGTACCGAAAAACCTTGTCATTGGATTCGTAGCAAATACAGCAATGAATGGTAAATATCATCTGAACTCTCACCAGTTTGAACATTTCAATCTCAAAAAATTGCAGATTCAAGTAGGCTCTAAATTTTATCCACCCACTCCCCTAACCCCTGATTTTCAAAGAGCATTATTCATTCAAAGTTATTTCACCCTGTTTTCTGGTACTGGGATCTTTCATCAAAATACTGCACATATGATTTCTTCTCATGATTTTGCACATCGTTATACTATTTTCCCATTTATTCTGTCTCCTACAGAAAGTATTGATGATTGTACTTAGGATGTTGTAAGAGACTCTCCTGTTAATATAAAAATATCCTTTAGTCAAGCACTAGTACAGTCTATATCATGTATTGTGTATGCTCAGTTTGATTCGATTATAGAAATTGATAAAAATAGAAACGTTTAATTTCAATCTCTTTCAGTCACGATGCGGGTTGTAGTACACTTCTCTGCTCTCACACGTGGTGAAAATGACGAGGACGAACACGAAAGGTTAGTCTTGAAAGAACTTGTTATTATCAATCCTCACTTGGATTGTTCACAAAGTTGTATTTTTAAACCTCCTTTCCTCTACTCCCAGTTGACAACAGCCTTGCGATTACATAACGATTACCTGTCTCAGCATCTCTATGGTCTCCACTGGAACGATGGTGATACCCTCTACAGTGAAGTTAAAAGTGTGATTACCAAATACACTCAGCACAGTAGTGTAGTGTACACTTTCGGGAAAACAAGACATTTTTTTCTCGAATCTATCATTGTTAAAAGTGTAATTAACCTAGAAGAAGAATTAAAGTGTCCTCACTTTTCTCAATTGGCATATCCCTCAAGACAGTGTGTTCATTATTTACATCGATTCTCCTATTTCAAATGTGCAGTGAAAGAAGGATGGACTTATGCAAATTATATTAAATTTTATGAGCTTGTCTTATCAGTGTTAAATCAAAATAAGTGTGTATACATACAAAGTCCTTTAACAAACAATGTGGACGGACCAACTGATGAAAGTGATTTTACGTGATTGTTTATCTGCAAGTGTACAGACTGGCATTTATTCCATTAATACATTACCTGTTCGGGTTCAGTTTCCAGCAGCACTTATTGTTAATTTAAGTTCTCCCTCAAGTGGAAGAAGTCATTGGACTGCAATTTATATCAATGAAACTGCAAGGGGGTTTTATTTTGATACCTTTGCAAGAGCACCTCTTAAGCAAATTATAACGTACTTAAAACGAAATTGTAAATTGTATCAATATAATAAAATTCACGTTCAAGATAATACATTCACCCTTTGTGGATTTTTTGTGTAGTCTTTATTTACTTTAGTGTAAGGAGGATTAATATCAAACCAGAATTCAATACTGTTCATTTGAAAAAAATGATCAAATTGTAGTAAAATATGTTAAACAAATCATAAAACAAAAAACAAGCTACGTTGTACATAGAATTGTATACTACTCTTCTTCATTTTAAAGAAAAATGAATATCTTTATATAATATAAACTTTTTTGTTATCATTTATCCTGATTTCAAATGAAAAAAACAAATTAGTAGAGTGTTCATTCTTTATTGTTCAAGAGTAAGTAAAGTGTATTTTATAAAAACAACTTGCAGATGCTTCTTACATGTGCATGGCTGATAAGGTATTTACAAGATTTTTGGTTTCTCATGTTTCATCCAACACTGTATTTGCAAACAGTTTCTTAATGCACAGGCATTCACTTAGACATACCAAGTATACTAAGTACACTTAGACATACCAATGTTCAAATTTAATGTTTTCAGGGCAGCACATTCCATTTCACTTATATCATTCGCACTTTGTAAGTGAAATAGTTTTTTAATCAACTGTGCTTTTTCAAGACCTTTACAAAAGAATGTAGCTTCACTTGACCACAATTAAAAATTATTTTACGAAGATGTGAAACGCTGTATCCATTTGATGTGTGCCATTGTAAATCGTGAAAGTTTTCTGTAAACCATTGGACTTGTTTTTGATATCCTAGTCCTACTTCCGTAATCTCACATGGAAGTTTTACTAAACAGTGGAATAAAAGACTAGCATCACACACTACAATACAAAATTATCTCATAATAAACTCATGTTTAGGGATTTTAAATCCTTCTACATCAATAATGTACTGTTCTGAAGACACACTTACAGACTTTTCTACAGAAAATTGTTCATGAATCACATCAGGTATGAGTTGAGCAATGAATTCACTATTATGAACTAATTCTCTACAAGTTTTGATAAAAGTATTCATGGAAATACTTACATGACCCTGTCCTTTGAAAATTTCATAGTATTCCACAAACGTTTCATGATGATTTACTTCATTCAAGAAATGTTTTGAAAGTACTTTGCCTGTATTCCACACATATATACAGTTATTATGAAGAATCTTTAACTTACACCCACTACAATTAATTGGGTTGTCCTTTACATATGTACGAAAAGTTTGTAATACACAAGAAAAATCCCACCACAAAATACACAATAGTCTGACATTTTTTCACTTGTTCCATTTACAGTACTTTAGAATCTCACTCAATCTTTTGCTTTGCGATCCTTGTCGTGCAACAGATCAATAACACCTTGCATATGAACTTTTACCACCTTCCAAAGTCCATATTTCTTATTTCGCATAATTGTTTCATCATCACCAACATTAGTTCAGGATGATCTTGCTTATAAATAACATACAGTTTTTCTCTGTTGAAGGCTTTTAGTTCAGTTTCTACACACATTTACGAAAATGTTTTTCAATTTCTTCACCTGTTACTAGTTCATTTGGCTTGATATAGCCTAAACACTCATGCCGAGTTTGGTTATTATCCTCATTAAAACACCCTTCACAGATCGAAACACTTTTAGGATTCCACTGATGTAAGGCTAGACGAATAAACTTCTCATCTACCCAGTTGTTCCTCCATCCACACTTGGCACTTTTCACAACTACTCGAGTCCCTCCTGCTGATTTCGCTACTGCTGGTACTGTTGCTGCTGCTTTTTCTGCTGATCCTATTAGTGGTGGAGCTATTCCTGCCGCAGCTGCTGCTCTTGATAGTACTGATGATGACTGCTTCACTCCAGCATTATCATAACACAAGCGCTTCTTTACAGGATATTCAACTCCCTCCAACACACGCTGCTTTGTCTTTGTATTCTTCTTCTTCTTTGGAGCTAATGATGAATATACCACACTAATATCTTCATCCTCCGTCTTTCTCTTTGGCACTAACGAACAATAGACTTCCTTAATATCCTCGTCATCATCCTCCTCCTCTTTATTAAATGAAAAAGAAGATAATAATGATGGTCCACTCTTCACTTTAGACTTTAACAAACTATATATGGTACGGTTTTTATCTTCTTCATAACTACTATCCAATAATTCCAATCTATCGTCAAGCTCCTCCACATCTTCTACTCCCAACTTAACAGGACCTCCTACAAATTGCTGCTGCTCTGCCATTACTGAAGCTTGCCTCTCTTTATAATGATATATAATCAACACTACTGTCCTCTATATATATAATCAAAAACTTTCACCCATGCCATGACGTCAGTTAACAAGTAATTTCCTTCATACTGCCAATGACCTTCTGACGTCAATAGTCAACTGCGCGCTTGTATCCACGCCATGACGTCAAACATCTTGTACTATCCTGATTCCCGGACAATGACCTCGTGACGTCAAAAATCATGTTCTGGTTTGCTCCAGCACTACAATCTCAACATGATAACGTTGCAGTCAACATTTGTCAACATCAGAGGTCAATGAGCTCTGTCACGTGATGGAGATTTCCAAACCCCATCTTGGTTTACGTCATCACTTTTTTTACCCAAAATTTATTCGTAGTCTTGTACGAACGTCTACACCACGTCATGGGGTCAACTACCTACCACAGGGGTCAACGGCCTACCACGTCAATTCCACGACGTCATGGATGCCCCTGGAAGGTAGGCAATCCACAATTTTCCGTCGTTGTGCCACGTTATCTACTTACCGCTCTTCCAAGCTTCACCGCTTGGAGTCGGTGTCGTCTGCTTTCATACACTGATTATATGAACATTTCATAATTCTTTGTGTTTATTGTGCTTGTTTGTTTTGTTTCTGTTGACACACTAATCCAGTTCCCATTGCAGTATTCAAAGTAGTCCTATTGACTTATCACGATTACAAGAATAAAGTCCTTTGCGTCATTTGGGAAACATTCAAACATATATTTTTTTCTATCAATAAATTTACAACTGGATTGAATTGTATAGTTATTTTAAATTTTATTTTAAGCACTTTAAACCTAATTTCAAATGGACATACCTATATCAAAGTGTAGTACGATGTCATAGTTAGTACATTGCCTATAGAAGAAACTGCAAAAACAAATGTGCTCTATATTATTTTCTTTCCCAGACTAATATTTTAAGAGTACATACAGATAATTAAAATAATATCTGTTATTTGTTATGTTTCCTGAAACAGAATATATTAACCTAGGACGTAAGTCAGTGGTAGAGCATTATACTCGGTTCCGGGGGGTCTAGGGTAGATCCTAACGGTCAACTGTTCTGACGTAGGTTTACCAATAACTTTTCCGTATCACAACAAGCATATGCCGAGTACCTTCGACTTAGACTTTGACCGACTGTTTTCCATATTTTTTCTTCCTATATTATGGCCTGATGCTTAGATGTCTAAAAACCACAACCAAATTTGAAATTCCGAATTCGAAATAGAAAAGCACTCCATAGAGTTTAAAATTATCGAATGAATCAATAAACTTGTTTCGTAATACTCTATAATTACAAAGTTACTAATGTTCTGTTCTTTCTCTTATCTTTACAGACGATTAACCAAGAAAACATGAAGATTTTTCAAGTATCATTTGTACTCTTAATTTGTGAATTAACATTATCTTCTTCCATAGAAATTGAGTTTATAAGGAACGATATGGATGTAGTGTTGTCAACAATTGTTAATGAATATTTTCATGAAAATGTCTGCACAATGATATTTTGCGATGAACATTCCCTACCGTACATTAGTAGTAGATGGGTTGTGGAAAACTACGTACCAATCATCTTGCAAACGACACAGTATCGTGATGTCACAGGCGTTACCAGGAAATCTTTTCTGGACTCAATGAATTTTGGTTGCAGTACCTTTATAATAAAATCTGAAAATATATCTGAACTATTCGCGTCGCTCAAATCGATAGCCGATGCTTCAATACAAAGGAAACGAAGAAGGTTTATTGTTATAAAAGAAAATGATAATGGCCAAATAGACATCTTACTAAGGAAGAAATGGATGCAATTTTTCCCGGATATTTTCATAATTATTTGCAAAAATATGTTTTCAACAGAATCTAATACTACAATTTATGTATTAGGTTCCATTTTAGGAAACAACTTAATACCAACAGAGTGGAAACTTATTTCAGTGTGGGAAAATAATAGTTTTACAGATGATAGTGAATTTCAAAAAGATAAACTTGAAAACTTGAATAGTATACAATTGAATATGCTATGGTATGAATATGCTCCTTTTACAATGACATACAGAGACTCTCGTGATGGCAATGACTTAAGAATAATGGAAGAATTTTCCATCAAACACAACGTCTCCTTGAATATTTTGGAAATAGAGTCTAACTCTATTTGGGGATATTACACAGATAATCAAACAACCAAGTCATTCATAGGGAGAATTAAAACAGAAAATTATCAGATAGCGATTCCATCAGATTACCTAACCGAAGCAGGGAACCAATGTTTTGATACTAGTATTTCGTATATGAAAGGAAGTTTAGGTTTCCTCACATTAAAACCAAAACGAAGGCAATTTTTTTGGTCAGTGTTTTTACCTCTTTCATTTACAGTTTGGTTGATACTTTTTATATATATATTCTTGTTCTCTTTAATGCTTTATGTTATTTCAGTCGTACAACATAAAATTAGTATGTTTCATAAAATAAATCCTTACCGCAATTTCTCAAATTCTTTCTTTGGTTCTATCAGTATTATTGTAGGTGTTGGGACACCTTTAGCAGAGTATACATCTATTAGACACTTTATGTTTTGGTCCTTTGTAACTTCCACGCTATTAATCACTGCCTATAATTCTAACCTTGTTTCATACTTGACTTCTCCTACATATGAAAAGCAAATTAATACCATAGAAGACCTATATCTGTCTGGTCTGCAATGGGCGTCACACGACACAGGATGGGTGGAATATTTTGAGGATTCATCTCATGCACTCATACATGCCATAAGTAAACGGTATCTACTTATTCCTGACCCTGAAGAAATTAACAAATTGGCGAGTAGTGGTAAAGTAGTTGTGCTTGTGGACAGAGTTCATTGTGGACGCTTATCAAATATTGAATTTCTTTACGACGAAACACTTGAGAAACTGCGTCTCATGAAAGAGATAGTTATATCTAATTATATGGTATTCAACTTTCCAAAAGGCTCTCCTCTTGTAGATAAGATTAATCATCTTTTAAGAATTTTAAGAGATTCTGGTTTGATTGTGAAATGGCAAGCTGATTGTGTTGACTCGTACGAGACACCACAGCGGATTCTTTCCCTTACCAGTGAATATGATGCAGAAGAACTTCGATCTTTAACAGTGGAGGATATTCAAGGAAGCTTTCTTTTGTTAGTAGTAGGTTATATTTTGACGTCACTCGCATTCGCTGCAGAATGTTTGTTTTACCATATCAGAAGCAACAATCACCAACAACCATTAGGGAGGAACTAGGTTAATAAATGAGATTTGTGTTTGTAATTAAAGGCACAAACAATGGAATATTGAATTAAGATCGGTAAAATAGATGCAGTAAACTTATTTACTGACAAATGTGTGGAAAATCATAAGTTGTTTCCTATACGTAAATGCGAATCACCAATAATGTCACTAATATTTCATGACATTTATACAGAATTTTGTGCCATACTTGAATTGCAAAGTAAGCTTTTGTTCCTCCAGTATTGTCAAAAACTCTACTGTAGTGTACTTCTTTCATCCTTATCTTTATCATATTAGTTCTAATTGAATGTTCCTTGTAAAACAATGAAATCAATATATTAAAACAATGTTTTAATGATATTTACCATGTATTTACCATTGGAAATACTGTTAACGCAATTATTGCAACGCGTATTATATTATACGTTGTTTGTGAACGTGTTGCTGCAATTACTTACAGATAAATAAGTGCACGGATGTCCATATATTTTCAATATAAATCTAATTATTACGGAAAGTACTAGCTAATCGATAATATTAGTTAATTATTTCTAATCAGCTGATCGATAGTGTTGATTGAAGTAGCTATGATTTTCAGCGCATGGCTTTCATTACACAACTGTAACATATACGTTAACATTTCTACATTATTCATCGGTTGAAACTAGATTACTCTTAACGGATTCATTCTTTTAATATTGGGTAATATTAACCTTTAGTTCTTAAGGTATTAGTGTAGAATTCTAAATGAATTAACAATAATGAGAACGTATAATTTAATCAAAACAAAATTTTACTGTCCATCATCATGCAACAATGTATAATGAGTATCCACGTGTGAATGAAATGAATACAGTGAAAGTGTTGCAAACGTAGTGTAATGTTTTTAAATAAGATAAATAGATTAGATTTTGAAATACAAAATTATTTTATTCGAAAATACCTTCACACCTTGATGTTTAATAAAAATGGCATCACGAAGAATTGGCATCACGAATAATTGGCATCACGAAGAATGGGCATCAATGGAGTGTGGGGTTTAGAGGTAAACGTTGCAATTTAGACTCAGAAAATTTTACGGGAGAGCAAAAATATTTTTTTGGCCCTAAATATAATAGTATATGGATAATGCTTTGATGTTCCTACGCAAAACAACCTACTACCAAATACACAACGAATTAGGGCTTTACCTCCATTTACCTTCATTAGACACTTTAATGTACATAATTTCATCAAAATCTCAGATTGCAGCTTTTGTATCTAAGCCCCACTAGTGGTGTGTGTTGACATTTACATCTCACTATTTTTGCACAGTGTCAGGACTAGTTGAAATATATAATTAACTGAAAAATAACTCAAGTTGAATTATAATGTTTTTGGTCATTATGGTAGAAGTTGAATTGTAGTAATTTTAAAATGAAATCAACGGAGAAAAGAAAGAAACAAATATCGATTATTCACGTGACAACGAGAAATTAGAAAGGGTCTAATTATGAAAGAAGAGAAAAGGCTGAATGTACAACGTAAATTAAACAATCTCGTGTAAATAAAAAAAAAAGTTATTTTCTGTTACATCTCTTCGGAGTAAACTATTAAAACAGCATTTATGTTGACTATGCAAGGAGTCCTTGTTGGCTAAAAGTCTGGAACAGAAAATTATTTTGAAGCAATCTGCTCCAGTGCACCTGGTCCCATTTCCCCCTCAGGAATTGGATAAGGGTAAGTGATTATTGGTTTTTAGGAAAAGAAATTGATTTCAGAGAACGGAACGCATAGAAAATGAAAAGTTAAGAGAAAAGAAAAGGAATTTTCTACCACACATAATAATTTACCTTTTAACCAATCATCCTTATAACAAGAGGAACCTTGAATCTATTAAATTTTAATGAAGTGTAATAATGAACTATACTAATAACTTTTAGTACCGTACCAATATGTTCTGTTCTGTGTACGACGATGGTGTTTTCTGTTAACTGAAATATTGTTAGGAACACATGTACGCACATGTATTGCCAGAGCATTATAAATTAGGTGCCAAATCGAACTATTTTTTAATGTTCGGAGATAACAAAATAATAATATGAAGTAGTATGCTTACTGTTGACATGGAAAATACTATTTGTTTTTTCTTAATCCATTCTCTCATATAGAGGGTTTTTCACTTTTACCAGACACCCCAAAATAAATTTAAAAAAAGAGCAAAAATTACAAATGTGCGCAGGTAACCTGATACCGACGGGAGACAACTGATCAAGCACACGACAACAGTGTCACATAAGCAGTGTTTCTACCCCAACACAAACATATTTTTTTCACATCGCACTCCAAAACTGATAATTGAAAATAAACCTGCGACGCAAAATACGTCCAATGATACCAAAATCTATGCTCAGTGTCTCCAACTTCGGGAGATATGTAAGGTGGAAGTTGGAAAAGAAGGAATAGATTGTTGCTAAATGGATCATATTAGATCAAAAACATGAACAGGTAATGAAACTATGAAGTGGTCCCAAAACAATACCAAAATTAAAACTCACTACGATTAGCAGTTTACCACCCGAGATGCTGAATAAACGGGAAATTTAAAATCGCTATTTACACAAAAATGCCCACTGACAAAAGTCACACAAATAACCAGGAAGACTCTTTGAGGGTCTAAAACTGCACTGTTTACTTATTTGGAGGCGATATCACAAAGCGTTCAGAAGATAGACACAAAAGAGAGAAAAAACTGGCAACATCGGAATGACATGTTTTATCCCTCATGGAAGACTGGAATCCACACAAAGTTGCCAGGGGCATGGCGAATCTTGCTCCCTATTACCAGGATGTTCGGATTCGGATCTTGGTCCCTATTCAGGCCTGAGCCTTAGATGCCTAAAGCCCATAAACAAAATTCAATTCCAGCTAAAATAAGGTACATGAGATTTTTCCAGGGGGATAATTACAATTAAAAATAATAAATTTCGGACACTTTAAAATTTCAGGCAGCTCTCACACTTAACATCAATGAGACCCCACAATATGTTCATATCCCATACTTTATTTCTACCATGAAATTTCCATTTCGCTAGAATTCATTTTGGGGTGTTGCTGCTTAGCAGAAAATTATCCCTTAAAACCGTACATGTATCTTTTATGTTGCTTGGTGACTTTAGAGTGTAGACCATAGGAAAAAGAGGTCTTTTCCCATTTGTTTTATTTTAGGTTTCTTTTCTACCCACATTCTTTTAATGATATTCCTTGATCCAGTGTAGTGTGTAACAGTAAGAGTAGCAGAAAAATGGTTCTCAGTTCATTATTTGGTGCCATGTAACAACACAAAGCAACAATGACCAACCGGGGATTCCTTCAAGATTTTCAGTTTTCGCAGATGTCAAAAGAAGAAGAAAATGGGGGTGTAAAGTCAAACTTGGAAGGGTATAATTCGAATTTTGCACTGTATCTATCGATATTTTACCTTAAAAATTGAAGTTGGGGAGGTCTCGAGATTTGGGAGGTGACACCCCCCACAGGGGAGTGTCTGTCACTGTCACTGTCTCCCACTAAACTGTATGAGCAGTCATTATCAACTAATATGGGCTGTCACTGTATGCAAACACAAACGTTGCATGATGTTGCTTTACAAAGCTATAACATCCTGAAAATATTCCTTGTTTTCATTTTCATGATAAAAAGAGTCCGTGACCTTCAACTTTGGGGGTTGAAACTAGTGAGGGCAAATTATTCCTAGGATTCAAACTTCCACACTGTTAATCTCTCATGACCTATTGTCGTAAAATGAAGAAAATAAAAATATAACTATCACACATTGTCTGAATTTCAAACTAATGGACCGAATTGCCGTGACTCAATAGTAGAGTGTTGGCTTAGCATTCGGGAAGACCTGTATCGATTCCAACGGCCGACCACCCTAACTGAGAGTTTTCCTCATTCACACCAGGCAAATGCCCAGGTGGTACTTCCAAAATAATCTCTGACCGTCTACCGAACCTATCCTGACCTGAGCATCAGATGATTAAAGACCTTAAAATAAATTCAATTCAATTCAGTCCAAAATAATGGCCCTTTAAGATCTTTTAAATTTGAAGGAGCATATCCCGTAAACTAAGCAAGCACAAATGTTGAATGGAGATAACAAAATCAGCACAATTGAAATGCTACCCAGCACAACCAAAATCTGGACTAACACAAACAACTCTCTCGGGGCTGCGTGAAGTTGGCCCTGCAAGATTAATCAAACATTGAACGGTCATATCTAGAAATATTTTCTGAATTGGCATTATATCATTTAAAAATATGCACAATAGTTAAAAATGCGTGCACAAACGATTTCAATAAGAAATTTCTAATTTTGAAATATTGTGGGCTGAGAAAATGGTGGCCGCCATTTTTTGAATTTACATTATCACATTTAATAATTGTGCACAAACGCTAAAACAATACGTGCACTAACAAGATTCTTGTAAGTTTTTCTTTTATTTTTGAAATTTGGGGGGTGAGGACATGGTGGCTGCAATTTTGAATTGGCATTATCTCAATTAATAATTGTGCACAAACTCTAAAAATGCATTCACAAACGATGGGCAAGCGACTGCAATAAGAATTTTCTATATTTGAAAAATTGAGGGCTGAGGAAATCGTGGCCGCCATTTTCCAAATGGCATTATTTCACTTAATAATTGTGCACAAACTCTAAAAGTGCGTGGACAAACGTTCCAAAAACGATTACAATAAGAACTTTTATTTTGGAAAAAAGGGGGCCATAGGAAATGGTGTACACCATCTTTGAATTTGAAATATCTCACTTAGTAATTTGCACAGAAGCTAAAAATGTATGCACGAACGTGCAAAAATCATGCACCAACGATTGCAATAAGAATTTTTTTTATTTAAAAAAAACGGAGGCTGAGGAAATAGTGGAAACCATTTTTGAATTTGCATCATCTCAATAATTGAGCACAAACGCTAAACATGTGCGTACAAACGATGCACAAACGATTGCAATAACAATTATTTATTTTCGAAAAATTGGAGGATGAGCAGATGGTGGCAATTTTTGAATTGGCATTATCTCACTTAGTAATTATGCACAAATGCTAAATATGCGTGCACAAACGATTCCAATGAAAAAAAAAATCGATCCGAGTAAGTGGGGAGGGTGGCGTTTCCCCAGTCCCCACATATTTTTTTTTCAATTTCTAATTATGTACAAACACTAACAATACCCCCAATGAACTTTTTAATTTTTCAATTTGTAATTGTGCAGAAATGCTACAAGTGCGTGCACAAATGATGCACAAACGATTGCGATGAAAAATTTGGATCCGAGTAAGTGGTAAAGCTGTCGTTTCCCCAGCCTCCCAATCATTTTTTTTAAAATTTGTAATTGTGTGCAAACGCTTAAACAGGCATGCACAAACGTGCACAAACGATGCATAAACGATTCCAATGAAACAAGATCGATCCGAGTAATTGGGAGCCTGTCGTTTCCCCCCAATTTATTATTTTATTTTTTTCGGCCAAAAAATGAGTGCACAAACGATTGCAATAAAAAAAAATGTGTTTTCGAAAAATTGCGGTGGGGGTGGTGAAATGGACATCTGACGCACAACAATTAATCACCGCGATCACAACTGCGGTTCCCGCCACAACATTCACACCAAGTGACGTCACTCAGCAACAAGACTTGCGCGCATCCTTTGCGTGTCGGCTATCGTTCTCTCTATCTACCGTGGTTTGATGTATTACTTTTTTCCTAAAAAAAAAATACAAAAAAAAACAAAAAAAACGCCATTGGGCGTATTGGTAAAATACAAAAGAAGGACATTTTGTATTACTAGAAATACAAACATGACATGCATGTACTTAATAACAAATAAATAGACAGCTACAAAGAATAACTTTATTAATAATTGAAGTTTGTATTCTATTCAATAAGCAAAACTGATAGTATCCTTATTACTTTGCTATTCACTACAATAGCTTAACTTATTAATAATGTGTCCTTTGTATTGAACTTATCTCTATACGCGTTAGAACTTAGGAAAAATAATGATAGGTTCAAAGAAAGGTAAAAATGACTGAAAAATACAAAAGTATAGCAGTAATGAATACAGTTCCTTGTCTGATATCTATTTGGGATTTGACGACATATTTTTCACTCAGCAAACAGTTTTGTTAATATATATCTACAAAACGGTAAACCTAGCTAGTTTCTCTTCTAATTAATGTGTGTAGTTTTCTAGAATAAGGAAAGGGAGCCATCGTTTGTGGTACATGTTTTATAAAGTTCAAAGTAAGTAAAATTATTTTGTTTTCAAATTACCCTAAAATACCATTCGCAACACGGCAGAAATTTTAATTATTTTTTTAGTGTACCTAATCTGAAATATGTTTAAAATTTAGAAAAGAAAGAGATATTGAAGTTCCTCTGCTTGTTACTATGACACTATCGTAAAACGTTGACCAACACAGAAAGTAAGGTGTGTCGACCGCCCCCACCCCTCCGCCACCACCACGCGAGATTATATTACTAATTATTGTATTCGACTGTGTCGATTCTGCAGTATCTCGGTTACTTCTGCAAGGATACCAATATATTTATTTCTGAAATATTGCAGTTTGATGAAACAATGTTGCGAATAGTGTCATTGAATAGGTTAAGAGGTAAGTGCTATAAAAAGTAAAGGTCGCAATTTTGGTAGTCTGTCTAAGGTGAGGTCATGGGGAGGGGAGAATCCAATATGGCTTCTTGAACATGTGATTTATAGTATGAAAGTGACCATATCTTTGGAATTTTTACTCCTAGAGTTACTGCGTTAGTGCCTAATTCTAAGGTTTCATTAGGGGAATTGTTATTATATGATGGTAGCCACTTGGGTAGTCCATTTTGAGATATGGAGAGGGAAAATCCAACATGACTGACGGAATAAGCCATTTCTAGTATATATGCAGCATTTCCTTTCGATAATATTTGGAACTCTTGCACAAAGGTTTTGGTGTTCAATTGTAGTGTTTTACGATTAAAATCATCAATAATTAATGTTTTTCATCTTGAGCTGTCTAGATGGAAGAATATAATCTGAACGTCGGAATATGCAGTTATACTTTTGAATAACACATAGTTCAATATCATTGAATAACACATACGTAGTTCAATATATCATTTAGCCTGATCCAAGGGCGCCGATCCCGGGGCTGCTTTGGGGGCCCTGCCCCCCCTAAGTTGAAGTGTGCCCCGCTAATTGGGGGGTCTCAAATGATAAGGTGAAGTCGGTTCTCCTATTTCTACAGTACATGGTCATTCGTTTTCCCCTTCTACTAAGCTTATCTCCCTTTGGGAAATTATTTCATTGATATATTCATCCCTGAAACTTGTGTGCTACAGTACTTATATAAATTACATCACGTATAATACCCCCTGGCCTAGCTAAAGGAGGTTATTCGTGCATTGCTTGTGTTGTTTCTGGAGTTTCGTGCATAACATCGATAAAGACCATTTAGTAAAAAAAAAAAGAATGAATGAAAGAAAGAAAGAATGAAAACGTATTTGCTGTCGTTTATCCCTCGGAACGCCAAGATCTGGAAGATCGGGTCAAACATGACCCATACAGTTAAAGTATTATTTTTGTGTATTAGTCATTAAATGGAAGAGTGAAATTCTGTGTACTCCGCATACTGTCAGCAATGTAATCGGTTCATTTGCAAGAATCAGATTACAACAGACACGGTGTGCTTTACATGTGAGAGTGAGAGAGGAAGGTAGTTTGATTCTGATAGTTTTATATGTAGTACTTTATATGTGTAAATATGTAAGAGACTCATTGTAATTAAAAAAAATATGTTTGTCAAATAAAGCAGTAACGCGGCGGAAGGGTGAGCCGGACAGAAAGAAAACCACATTTGGGAAAGCTGGATAACGACTCTGCATAGACTAACATTAGTTTATGTAATTTCTTAAGCTTATTTTCTAGTAACAGCAGAAACTTTGTTCTTATTAGTTAGAACATAATATGTTTTAGTGAATTTTGTTAACGTTATACAAACATTGTTATATTCTGTAATAGCTGTGCCTGGGGAAGCCTTCATAATAACTATATGTATACTGTTATATGTGTTTTTTTTATGAATATACAATATTTGGCAAAATCTAAATTCGATTGGTATCGTATGTGCCTTTTTAGACCCTCATCTTTAAACAAAAAAATAAATAAAAAATATCTGAATGCCTGAAATGCCCCCCCAAAGTTACAGAGAAATCGGCGTCCTCGGCCTGATCACCATGAAATAGGATAATCTCTTTCTTCGTAATATTATCACAAATAAAACGGAAAGAATTAACGTTCCATTTTCTGTTGTGACTTTCTTCTGTTTTTGCCAAAATTCATTCTGATTAACAAATGAATAAAGTCTTCACTAAATCTTTGCAATTATGAAATTATGAAACAACAGAAATGTTAAATTAACCATAAAATATTTTTTTTTTATTTTACAACAATATTTAGAATAACAATAAAATCTTAAGTCAATAAAAATATGTCCCTACTTAAAACCTTCCATTTGACGCCAGTACAATAAATATTTCTCATAATATCGTTACTTGTATGCTAGAAATGGCATATTCCGCCGGCCATATTGATTTTTTCTCCATGGCTGAAGATGAACTACTTAGATGCCCACCGCTACTTGTTGATTATTTTGATAAGAAAAGTCTACAAACCGACAATCAAAATCATAGCTCCAGGTGTAATATTTCAGAAAATGTTGTTGCTTCTACGTAGTAATGACGTCTTTCGGCGGTCATATAAGATTCTTCCTTCTTTACAGCACAAGGCGGACTAGCCAGATGGCACCCTTCCCTTAATGATGATTTTGATAGTAAAACAGTACAATTTGACACAAAATCTTTGCCCTACGTACAATAATTCTAAAGTTGAATGCACGTTACGGTCACCATATTGAATTCTTCCCTCCGTATAGCCCAAGTCAGAATACTTAAGTGGCCACCACCACTTTTTTTTATTATTTGGGACCCACCTTGCGACCCCCATATCTCAGCATCCTTTGCTCAACTCCGCTTCGCGCGTCTGAGGGACGCAACGAACTAAAGATGTTCTCCACGAAGTTGGGGTGGACCATCCCCGTTTTCTGTCTCCCCACCTCAGCCGCTGACACGGCGTCGGGGTGCGGAGTCAGTAGGACTTTTTCC
This sequence comes from Lepisma saccharinum, assembly GCA_022664845.1. Taxonomy (NCBI): domain Eukaryota; kingdom Metazoa; phylum Arthropoda; class Insecta; order Zygentoma; family Lepismatidae; genus Lepisma; species Lepisma saccharinum. The sequence goes on from JAGDQP010007301.1 coordinate 32,929, forward strand.
ACAGTTAAGATAACAAATAAAAAAATAGTAAAAAAAGGAATTTAAGAGACGGGAGGGTTATGGGGATGATTCTTTGGCCTAGTTCCCAATGGATAAATCTGGGCTCTGTTTCCCCGGTTGTGGGGATTATTTTTTTTTCTTTTTTTTTAATATCATATATATATATATTTCATTAGACTTTAGTATACAATACAGTTTTTTTTGTTTTGTTAAGTTCTATCTTTAGTTTTTAACACATGTCTTCTATTTATTTATTTATATATTTTGAATTATTTTTATTGTTGTTATTTCCTTCACTTCACTTTATTTATTTATTTTTTAAGTTTCCTTTGGGTATTCTTTCACACATACAGTCACAGCACTAATCCTCGCGGTTTTGTTTATCAGTTATTATTTTTTTTAAATCTTATTATTATATCGTATAACAAAATTTTATTATTGATTTGCTGATCTTCCTCATTTTCTAGCTTAAACCTGATACTATAATTTTTATATGTGCAAAATTATTTAGCATTGTTTCCTTAAAAATTGCAATATATTTTATCTGTATTTTTATTTCCTATACACTAATATTAATATTTATTAGAACGATAAACAATTAAACTATCAAAATATTACAATAATTCATATGTATCTTGATGAAACAAAATCTCTAACAGTATTCGTAGAAAAAAGTTAATTTTTGGTCCCATTTTATTCTATTCTAATTCTATCCCTACTCTAACACCTTCACTCGCTCATTCACTCTGGTGGGGAAGTTGACTCTGAAGATCCAGGTCCTATGCCGCTGGACGAATCCTCCAAATCCTTTGGATTGGGGCGGTTCCAAGTCTCCTCTCTTCTTCCTCTTCTTCACCACACTATCACATATAGACAGTTCCACACATCTCTTCATCACACCCGATTATTTACTTGGTTTCAATTCTCAAATTTGTTCTCCATCCAGAGTTATCCTGTCCAGACCACCGAGTCGGCAGAAACTCTGGGGGAACTCTTGTTCACTTTTAAACAAACGTAATTTATATTAACACGCACACGCAACCATTCGTACACTACACGTCTCGCCAGGCGGCAGTCCCTGTAATTCTGAGTATCCATGACCATGGAGGGGATATCTAATCCACAAAGTTCGCATTAGATACCATTCTTATTGTTTTTGTTATTCCGCTCATGGAAACATGCCGCCCGCGCGCGACCACGCCCATTCCAGGCTCACGCCCGACACACATACACGTATATACAATATCTACAGTACTTGAGTAGTCCAAAATCAAGTGTTGTTCTTTACCTGTTGATCTTCTTTTATTGATTTCTTCGTTTATGTTTTGTTTTATATATATAAGAGATCCTAATAGAAAGTTGGTCTAGTAGGTATCTTGTTTGTTCTTCCCCAAGCATCTCTTTCACTGTTAGTCCTCTTAGTTCCTCCCGCGTGCCCGCTATTTGCTGGATGACCTCTCCTTCTTCATTCACTTGGTTGACCGGGCACTTGAGGACCACATGTTCAGAAGTTGCCAGCTGTCCACACTCACACATATGGGAATCTACCAGTCCAAAGTCAAAAAGTTTCGCGGTGAACGGGCCATGTCCGCTTAGCAGATGAACCACACTGGATTCCAGTTTTCCCATGTAAGTTTATTAGAAATACTATCAATTATGCCAAAGAGTATTCTAGATTTATCACTCTCTTGCCAATATTTTTGCCATTTTGATGTTATTATCTCATGTATTTCTTCTTTTGTTCTTGGCATTTCTCCCAAAATTTCCGTTGCTCTTATTAAATTTTCTTTTTTGGTCCAATGTATAGCAGCTATCTTCAGTACCTCCAGGTGCAGGGGGGCTATACCCAAGATTACATTTAGGGCCGCTCCCGGGAATGTCCTCAGTAAAATCGCTCTCTGTGCTCGGTTTAGTTTCTCAGCCAGTTTCTTGTTTTCAATCAGTCTGTGCGCCCCCGCACTAGCTCCATATGTTCCTATTGCACATAATATATGATTTAATTTAATTAGTTTCAATGGTAAGCCAAATTTTGTTGTTACAATTGTTATTAGTTTGTTTCCCATCTTGAGTATTTTGTTAGCGGTATTCTCTATATGTTCTGAGAAGTTTAGCCTCTCATCTATAGTTACTTCTAGGTATTTAAATGTTTTCACTCTCTTTAGTGTTTCCCCATTGTACTTTATTATTGGATTTCTTTCTAATTTACCCTTCAGAATCATATAATTTGTCCTCTCCACGGACACAGTCAGTTTATATTTTTCGCACCATTTTTTTAATGTGTCTAGTATTTTATCCGCTTTGACTTCTAGTTCTCTTCTGGAGTCCACCTCCGCTGTTGCTACGATATCATCCACGTAGGCAACCACCGACAAGACCGCTTGCAGTTGGTCTAATTCTTTCACACAAGGTTCGATACATTTGTCCCAGAAGATAGGACCACATAGCGATCCCTGCGGACATCTTTTGTTCGGTATTCTTTCCAATTTTATTCCCGGAGCACAGAGATTGGTTATCCTGTTTCTGCAGTAATCCTCGAGCACCCGAATGATATATGCCGGAATATTTAGTTTACTTAATCCAACAAATAGCGTCGGCCACCACAGAATATCAAACGCACCTTTAATATCCACAAAAATTGCTATTACGTATTTTCCATCCGCCCTCCCAACGCAATTGCATAACTTGTTAACAGCATCCTGTATCGATCTTCCTTTGCGGAAGCAAAACTGTATTTGATCATGTTCCAATTCCTCACGATGTTGTTGTAGGCAGTTTATTATTACTTTTTCAAATATTTTCCCAATGACGTTGAGAAGGCAGATTGGTCGATATTATCTTGGACTCACCCTGGGTTTGTCTGGGCTTTTTATAAAGATAATTAGATTAGCCTCTTTCCATCTTTAAGGAAACCTCCCCTGCCTCTTTCCATCTTTGCGGCAACCACCACTTACAGGTAATTTGTATTGTGAAAGACTAAACTTATATGCCAAAATCATAGCTCGTGATGCTATAGTTCCACTGATTATCGAGAGGGGCCTGCATGCCTAGAAATTGCTTATTCCTGAAGCCATGTTGGATTCTCCTTTTCCATATCCCAAGATGGACTACCCAAGTGGCTACCATCATTTGATTATAATTTCCCTAGAAACCTTACAATTAGACACCAACGCTATAGCACTAGGTGTAAATATTCCAAAGGTATGGTCACCTCTATACCATCAATCGCATGTTACATCGACCATATTGGATTCGCTTATCCCCCTGGGCCCCAAACGGACTACCAAAATTTCGACCATCAGTTTTCCAAACATTTACCTCCTAACCTATACAATGACACTATTTGCGATATTGTTTCATCAAACTGCACACGGGGGAGGACATAAACAGAAACACTACATTCTGGCTTGTACGGAAACGCTTAACAGTCGTAAATAAGATTTAAAAAATTCTCAACTGCCCATGAATTTCCCTTTATAGAACGTTAAACATGTCTTCACGAATATTTTTTTCTGAAAGTTTCACGAAAATCAGTGATGAGGTCGTTTTTGCTATTCAAGGTCAAAGAGTCAAAATCGAAGGTCAAATTTTCAATTTCATAGAGAGGGGCAAGTGTTATGAAAGGTATGTAAACGACGTAAGAATTGCATCTCAATGTTAGTTAGAACAAAAGTTTCAAGCATTTTAAATAATCAATGTGACTCGAAATTTCGGGTGAAATTCAGATTTGAAATGATGTAACTCCAGAAATATATGTCACAGAACAACAATATTATATTTCTGGATGATTCGCATCATGCTCTACGAACATACGGAAATTCATAAAAATCTGAGATGGTGAGGTAACTTTTTCAGTTAACTGTGTTGATCTAACACGGAATGACCCATAGATAAAAATTATTTAGAATAGAATAATATTTCATGTAGTGTTCGGATGGTGTTAAAGTTAGCCAAATTACAGTTGAAAAAAGGAAGAAGTGGAATTATCGCGATTCTCCCCGAAATCACTGGAAAAAGCATGGTCGCTTTAAATAGTAATAACAATGACAATGTGACCTTCGCACTAAACCTCCATTGGATATAACAACTAAATAGTTTTTTAAATTTACTAAATTTTAACATCTTTACTTCCGACATAAAAAAAACGAAATACACTTTATAGTGAGAATATAACGTACATACTAAGCTGCGATTACTCGTAATAACCTAATGTTAATCAAGGGCATGAATACTTATCCAACCTAATCTATTATAACATAATCTTACCTAATCTAGCCCAAGAATTGGAAGATAACATTACCAAATCAAACTACCAAACAAGTAATCACAATGGCAATGCAACGTACTCACTAATCCTTAATTAGAAATAATACCATAATATTCATCAAATTCACTGCTCAACGGCATGAACACATATTCGCACCTGCGTAGAAAAAGACGATCAAAATGGCAAACTTTTGTTGTTCAACTAAACGTTACAAACGCTTATTAAATGTAAATCAGGAATTGAAAAGTACTAACCTAACCTAACACAAAATTAAATCAGAAACTCTATGCTTGTTTTTGCCTTTTGTGCACACATCAATTTCATCCCATATATTTTAATATGTTTTCTAATATAGGCACTAACTTGCATTGTTAGCATTTTGTATGACTACAATAGGTTTTGTGTTTGCGCTGAATAGCATCATTATTGTAGGTAATTTTTCGTAGTTAATAGAGCAAATAAGTATCTTGCAATATCATAATTTTAAAAATCCTGGCATACCGATAAGTAAAGGTACGCCTGCAATTTCTTTGAAGAATCCTATTGATTTAACGTGCCGTTATATTTCTGTGTAAATTGATTGGAATTTAGAGGTAATCTGTTCTTTTTCTTATTTGTATCTCCACGTTTTCATTTATCTCAGATGTCAGTCCTGAAAAAGAAATAACAGGCTTAATTTGTATTGAACTTCTGTTTGATAACCAATGTACACTGTTTTAGTTTCTCAAGTTCTTTGTTGTTGTTTTTTTATAATTGTCTGAATATTGTTGTTTCGTTGTTGCTTCAAATTATCTGTAACAAATGAAGCAGCTGAAAATTTTATTACGAAGCTACTGTAATATATTTCAAATGCTCTTCATTGTTTTCTTTCATAAAGACCGGAAACGTTTATCTCAATGGTGACAACTTATTTCGCACGTAGATGTCAAATACAGCAACTTCTCTGTCAGAGATCCTTTATTTTTAATCCAATTATAACTTAGCGTTAATGATTTTACACAACACCAAATTACATTGTCCTCGGCTGTTTCATCAGTAACCGACTTCTTTTTGGTTTAGATCAAACTTGTGTTCCTGAAGACTGTGAGATAGAAGGACCCGCCCGGTCCATTATCCTCTATAGGATTGTCAACTCCTCCAATAGGATCTTTGGAAATATGCCATGTGAGTGAATCAACTGACTTTCAGGATCTAGCCATCAAATATTAGATCATCTGCTCTTTAACTTCATGTATCCAATAGTATCACTGCATACATAATTCACCAGTCACGGTGTCCGAAAGCATTGTGCCCAAAGTTGTGGTTACTTTGGGCATATCTAAAAGGATTTAAATTTATGTATTTCCTACGTGGATTCAGAACTACAATTAACAGAAGATATTATTTTAGTATCGTAATCATCTTGCTTTGTTCGTTATAATTAATAGATCTATTAGAATCTTTCGACGTAGGTTCGTTGCTATTGTGGTTAATGAATAAGAGCATAACTTGATACTGCTGACATTTTATCCGACACCTTTTATTACAAAAGTTCCACTAAATATGTTATATACAAATATTTATACAGATGATAAAATTAGACCCCGGAACATAGGTTTGTAAAGAAGTAATGTGGATCACCTCTTTCATGTAGCGACTTATATTGACTTGGTGTTTGCGGAGTGGAGAGAGTTGCAGTGAGGATTCTAACTTCAAACCAAGTCAGAGGGGAGAAGAGTTGACCACTAGTCGAAATGAGTTAGTGATACTCTAAAGGTATAATTATCCTTTTATAGGCCCTTTTTGAAGGCGTGACTACCGCACTTCCAAGCTTCATCGCTTGGAGTCGGTGTCGTCTGCTTTCATAAACTGATTATGTGAGCATTTCAAAATCCTTTGTGTTTATTGTGATTGCTTTGTTTCTGTTGACACACTAACACACTAATCTAGTTCCCATTACAGTATTCAAAGTAACACTATTGACTGATAACCATTACAAGAATAAAGCTCTTTGCGTCATTTGGGAAACATTCAAACATATACTTTTTTCTATCAATAAATTTAGATAGGGATTGAACTGTATAGTTATTTTAAATTTTTTATTCTAAGCCCTTTAAACTTAATTTCAAATGGACATATATATATCAAAGTGTAGTACGATTTCGTAGTCAGTATATTTCCTATAGAAGAAAGTGCAAAAACGAATATGCTCCACATTTTCTCTTTCCCGGACTGATATTTTAATAGTACGTACAGCTAATTAAAATAATATATGTCATTTGTTATGTTTTCTGAAACAGAATGTATTAACCGAGGACGTATGTCAGTGGTAGAGCATTAGCTTTGGTTCCGGGAGGTCTAGGGTAGATCTTAACGGTCAGCTGTTCTCATGCAGCAGGTTTACCAATAACTTTTCTGTATCACAACAAGCAAATGCCGCGTACCTTCAACTTAGATTTTGGCCGAATGTTTTCCATAATATTTTTCTTTCTATATTATGACCTGATGCTTAGATGGCTAAAAGCCACAACAAAATTTGAAATTCGAAATTAAAAATAGAAAAGCATTAGAGTTTAAAATTATCGAATTAATCAATAAACTTGTTTCGTAATACTCTATAATTATAAAGTAACTAATGTTCTGTTTTTTATCTTTACAGACAATTAACCAAGAAAACATGAAGATTTTTCAAGTATCATTTGTACTCTTAATTTGTGAATTAACATTATCTTCTTCCATACACACTGAGTTTATACGGAACGATATGGATGTAGTGTTGTCAACAATTGTTAATGAATATTTTCATGAAAATGTCTGCACAATGATATTTTGCGATGGACATTCCATACCGTACATTAGTAGTAGATGGGTTGTGGAAAACTACGTACCAATCATCTTGCAAACGACACAGTATCGTGATGTCACAGGCGTTACCAGGAAATCTTTTCTGGATTCAATGAATTTTGGTTGCAGTACCTTTATAATAAAATCTGAAAATATATCTGAACTATTTGCGTCCCTCAAATTGATAGCTGATGCTTCAATACAAAGGAAACGAAGAAGGTTTATTGTTATAAAAGAAAATGATAATTGCCAAATAGAGATCTTACTAAGGAAGAAATGGATGCAATTTTTCCCGGATATTTTCATAATTATTTCCAAAAATACGTCTTCAACAGAATCTAATACTAAATTTTATATATTAGGTTCCATTTTAGGAAACAACTTAATACCAACAGAGTGGAAACTTATTTCAGTGTGGGAAAATAATAGTTTTACAGATGATAGTGAATTTCAAAAAGATAAACTTGAAAACTTGAATAGTGTCCAATTGAATATGCTATGGTATGAATATGCTCCTTTTACAATGACATACAGAGACTCTCGTGATGGCAATGACTTAAGAACAATGGAAGAATTTTCCATCAAACACAACGTCTCCTTGAATATTTTGGAAATAGAGTCTAACTCTATTTGGGGATATTACACAGATAATCAAACAACCAAGTCATTCATAGGGAGAATTAAAACAGAAAATTATCAGATTGCGATTCCATCAGATTACCTAACCGAAGCAGGGAACCAATGTTTTGATACTAGCATTCCGTATATGAAAGGAAGTTTAGGTTTCCTCACATTAAAACCAAAACGAAGGCAATTTTTTTGGTCAGTGTTTTTACCTCTTTCATTTACAGTTTGGTTGGTACTTTTTATATATATTTTCTTGTTCTCTTTAATGCTTTATGTTATTTCAGTCGTACAACATAAAATTAGTTTGTTTCATAAAATAAATCCTTACCGCAATTTCTCAAATTCTTTCTTTGGTTCTATCAGTATTATTATAGGTGTTGGGACACCTTTAGCAGGCTACACATCCATTAGACACTTGGTGTTTTGGTCCTTTATAACTTCCACGCTATTGATCACTGCCTATAATTCTAACCTTGTTTCATACTTGACTTTTCCTACATATGAAAAGCCCATTAATACCATAGAAGACCTATATCTATCTGGTCTGCAATGGGCGTCACACGACACAGGATGGGTGGAATATTTTGAGGATTCATCTCATGCACTCATACATGCCATAAGTAAAAGATATCTACTTATTCCTGACCCTGAAGAAATTAACAAATTGGCGAGAAGTGGTAAAGTAGTTGTGCTTGTGGACAGAGTTCATTGTGGACGCTTATCAAATATTGAATTCCTTTACGACGAAACACTTGAAAAACTGCGTCTGATGAAAGATATATCTATCTCTAATTATATGGTATTCAACTTTCCAAAAGGCTCTCCTCTTGTAGATAAGATAAATAGTCTTTTAAGAATCTTAAGAGATTCTGGTTTGATTGTGAAATGGCAAGCTGATTCTGTTGACTCGTACGAGACACCACAGCGCATTATTTCCCTTACAAGTGAATATGATGCAGAAGAACTTCGAGCTTTAACAGTGGAAGATATTCAAGGAAGCTTTCTTTTGTTAGCAATAGGTTATATTTTGACGTCACTCGCATTCTCTGCAGAATGTTTGTTTTACCATATCAGAAGCAATAATAACCAAGAAACGTTAGGGAGGAACAAGGTTAATAAATGAGATATGTGTTTGTAATTAAAGGCACTAACAATGGAATATTGAATTAAGATTGGTAAAATAGATGCAATAAACTTATTTACTAACAAATGTGTGGAAAATCATAAGTTGTTTGTGCTATATTGCAAATCGGTATTAGAACAACACTTTGGATTTCGGCGAAATATCATAGTCTAACGATATCGCTTTCACACCTTATTCCAAACGGAGTTCCAGCCGGCAGCCGAGTCTCTACGGATGCTTCGCAAGCAAATTATGAAATGCGATTTTGGTTCGCAAACCGACAATCAGTTACGAGATCAGATAGTGGTAGGAGTATTCAAAGAAGACGTAAGAAGAAGGTTGTTAGCCAAGGAAAAGCTGACGCTACAAGCAGCAATAGACATATTCCAACTAGAAGAGCAAGTGCAAAACGATGCTGTCTTCTTTCACAAAACCTTGTTGTAATCATCAGCTCTCCATAGTGCACCAGGTAAATACAGGAAGATTTCCTATAAACAGAACTCAGGCTAAGTCACGTCGTTTGTGTTACCGTTGTGGAGCGACTCATCCAGACGAAAATGGATATAAAACATGTTTTGCATTGAAGCTTACGTGCCGGGAGTGCGGCCGTATTGGGCATATTCAAACAATTTGTCAAACTAAAATAAGGCAGAAACAACACAATTTGGTGGAAATGCAAAATCAAGTCCAGGAAGACCTCATTCCATATTTAGAACTATATACAGATACGCAAGGCGGAAAAGGGATTATAGATGAACCAACTACGTCTAAAGCTCGGTTCTTAAATGATATCTTTATGTACGGTTTTGTCCAAATTATTGCAAATATAGAAGATTCTGAGTGTAAAGTTCATATCATAGAACTGTTTTTAGGTAATAGATAAGTCATTTCAGGTAATTCCTAGTACAGCCCACGATAAATCATTTATTTCCATAGATCAGCTCTTATTAATTGGAGATATTGATAATTTAAGATCGAATAAACAAATCTTCAAACTTATGAACAATACAGATCTTCCAGTGATAGGTTCAGTGAGATTAACATTGTCTCATAATTCTAAGGATATCTATCACACTTACGTTCCACGTGACAAAAACAGATCTGCCACATATAATCCTAGGAAACGAAGCCTTACTGTTGTTATATCCATATTGGTCATTTGAGCCTCATTTGGAATCGATTAACCAAACATCGAGTACCAACATACATTCCGAAGAAAGCCTCCAAGAATACATCCACCTGTTCGACTCGTTCAACGAAAAATGGAATTCGTTTTGGATTAACAATCAAAAATTCAAGAACAAATGATAACAGCTTTGTCTGAGATAACCAAGAATTTACATCTAGTCACTCAGCAATCGGTGGAAAAGACTACTTTCCACAATAAACAGATCTCGTACTCTCAGGAAGTTAGTGATTCTAGTAAAGGAATCGGAACTGAACAGTCTGCTCGTAGTGAACCTGTTACAAGAAATGAGCGGATGTCTCAGCGCAAGTCTGGTAAGAAAACGAAGTGTAATATCACAGGCATGCAGCATGACGAAACACTGCAAGAATCTTCAAAACCTACCACAGATCTACTTAAATGGATTAATAGTCAAGGTCTCATACACAAGTTACTCTCAGATGCCTTCCAAAGTCAACTCACAAACTTAGAGAGCATGGTTTGTACAGGAAAATTGCAAGAAGCAAAAGAATTATTGACTAATATTTAGCAGATATTTATATTCAGAAAGATTTTTAGCTGTGATAGGGCGATTCTGAGGTGCTTACAGTCCTTTAGACGGTGAAAAAAGTAGAATTTTACTCTACCAAATGAATTGAAGGTGAATACCTAAAAGGCAGCCTAATTATGAACGGTTTATATTTCATATCGAATAGAATATGCAAGCCAGTTTCTACACTCAACTAAGCTACCATCATGAACAATACTTAAAAAAAACTATATTAAAAACTAAACATTCATTTACGATACATATAAAGAAAACTGATATTCATTTTCTTTATTTTCTAAAACAAAATGTAGGTTTATTTTGAATTTTGTTAGTGCAAATGTTAATTTTGATGTTTGTTTGCGCTGTTTCCTAGCAATACCATAAATTAAAGTGATTTTATGATTCGCGCTTTTGCAGTCCAATCAGACAGTGAATGGCAAAAGCGAATAATACTAACATTGATCTTGTTTAACTTCCATGGACTAGTCTTCCAGTGAACTGTTTTGCAAAAATCAGGATTGCTAGATCCATTGAACTTCAAATACTAAAAATGGATTGATAGTTCCTGTGATCATAACATTACCTTATTGTATTGTCCAGCCAAAACTAATTGCATTAATTTTCTTTGATTATTAGAATGTTTATAATTTTTCTTTTGTTATTTCACGAATATTTTTTTTTCAGCAAACGGGAATTACTATACAGTTTTCTTTTTGGAAGCCCCAGAGAATTGCAAATCGGTATTCTACACTTTAAGATCTTTGACCATTGTGTTGCACACGCCTCGTCGTTTCGCGATCATTGTCGATCCGATCGTCAGTTTGTACTTCGTTTGTCACTTCTTTTCATGTCGGTTATAAATAATTGGTTAGCAACGTAGCATTCATTGTGAGAGGTCAACCAAGTCTCTATATTCAAGAAGAATATGTGTATATAGATATCATGTGTACTGGACTTATAAGTGTTAATGCTACTAAATAAATATCTGGATACATTAGTGTATCTGCTTGATCTAGCGTTCATAATTTGTATGTGTGTGTTGTTCTCCTATGAACGCTATTTTAAACATAGAAGCTTGCTATACGTCCATATAAATCAACAATCATATCACTAATATGTCATGGCATTTATTCAGAATTTTGTGCCATACTTGAATTGCAAAGTAAGCTTTTGTTCCTCCACTCTTGTCAAAAACTCTGCTGTAGTGTACTTCACTTTTATCCTTATCTTTGTTATATTAGTTCTAATTGAATATTCCTTGTAAAACAATGCAATCACTACTATTAAAACAATGTTCTACTGATACGGCAATGTATTTACCATTGGAAATACTGTTAAAGCAATTATTTAAACGCATATTATATTTTACGTTGCTTGTAAACGTGCTGCTGCAATTCATTACAGATAATTGAGTGCACGGATGTCCATATCTTTTCAATATAAATTAATTTTTACGGAAAGGACTACCTAATCTATACTACTGAACAAAATTAGTTAATTATTTCTAATCAGCTGATCGACAGTGTTGATTGAAGTGTCTATGAATTTCAGGGCATGACTTTCATTACTTAACTGTAACATACATGTTAACTTTTCTACATTTTTCATCGCTTGGAACTAGATTACTCTTAACGGATTCATTCTTTTAATATTGGATAATATTAACCTTTAGTTCTTAAGGTATTAGTGTAGAATTCTATATGACTAACAATAATCAGAGCGCATAATTTAATCAAAACAAAATTTTACTGTCCATCATCATGCAACAATGTATAATAAAAATATATATGTAAACGAAATTGATACAGTGAAAGTGTTGCAAACGTAGTGGAAAATATCTAAAGTAACAGAAATAGTTTACATTTTGAAATACAAAATTATTTTATTCGAAAATGACATCACACCTTGAAGTTTAATAAAAGTGGCATCACGAAGAGTGGGCATCAGTGGAGTGTGGGGTTTAGAGGCAAAAGCTGCAATCTCGATTAAGAAAATTTTACGGGAGAGCCAAAATTAAATTTATGGCTGTAAATATAATAGTATATGAATAACTTTTTTGCTGTAGTTCCTACGCAAAACAACCTACTACCAAATACACAAAGAATTAGGGCTTTACCTCCATTTACCTTCATTAGACACTTTAATGTATACAATTTCATCAAAATCTCAGATTGCAGCTTTTGTTTCTAAGCCTCACTAGTGGTGTGTGTTGACAATTACATTTCAATATTTTTGCACAGTATCAGGACTAGTTGAAATATATAATGAACTGAAAAATAACCCAGGATGAATTATAATGTTTTTAGTCATTAAAGTACATTTTGACTATATACGGTAGAAGTTGAATTGCAGTATTTTTTTAAGTAAAATCAACAGATAAAAGAAAGAAACAAATATCGATTATTCACGTGACAACGAGTAATTAGAAATGGTCTACTTATGAAAGAAGAGATAAGGCTGAATGTACAATGTAAATTAAACAATCTCGTGTAAATTCAGAAAAAAGTTATTTTCTCTCACATCTTTTCGGAGTAAACTTTTAAAACAACATTTATGTTGACTGTGTAAGGAGTTCTTGTTGGCTAAAAGTCTGGAACAGAAAATTATTTTGAAGCAATCTGCTCCAGTGCACCTGGTCCCATTTCCCCCTCAGGAATTGGATAGGGGTAAGTGATTATTGGTTTTTAGGAAAAGAAATTGATTTCAGAGAACGGAACGCATAGAAAATAAAAAGTTAAGAGAAGAGAAAATGAATTTTCTACCACACATAATAATTTAAATTTTAAAGAATCATCCTTATAACAAGAGGAACCTTGAATCTATTAAATTTTAATGAAGTGTAATAATGAACTATACTAATAACTTTTAGTACCGTACCAATATGTTCTGTTCTGTGTTCGACTCTGGTGTTTTCTGTTAACTAAAATATTATTCGGAACACATGAACGCACATGTATTATCAGAGCATTATATGTGCTAAATCGAACTATTTGTAATGTTCGGAGATAACAAAATAATAATATGAGGTAGTAAGTATGCTTACTGTTGACATGGAAAATACTATTTGTTTTTCTTAATTCATTCTCTCGTATACAGGGTTTTTTATTAGTACTAGACACACCAAAATAAATTGAAAAAGGACCAAAAAATTAAAAATCTGCGCGGATACCTGATCAAGCACACGACAAGTGTGTCACATCAGCAGTGTTGTCACCCCAACACAAGTTTCAATTTTTTCAACTGGCACTACAAAACTGTTAATTGAAAATAAACCTGCGAAGCAAAATACGTCCAATGATACCAAAATCGATGTTCAGTGTCTCCAACTTCGGGAGATACGCAAGGTCGAAGTTGGAAAAAGAAGGAATAGATTGTAGCTAAAAGGATCATATTAGATCAAAAACATGAACAGGTAATGAAACTATGAAGTGGTCCCAAAACAATACTAAAATTAAAGCTCACTATGATTAGCAGTTTTACCATCCGAGATGCCAAATAAACGGGAAATTTAAAATCGCTATTTACACAAAAATGTTCCCTGATAAAAGTCACAAAAATAACCAGGAAGACTCTTTGAGGGTCTAAAACTGCACTGGAATTTATTTGGAAGCGATATCGCAAAGCATTCACAAGATACAACAAAAGAGGTAAAAACTGGCAACATTGGAGTGACATGTTTTATCCCTCAGGGAAGACTGGAATCCACACAAGGTTGCCAGGGGCATGGCGAATCTTGCTCCCTATTGCCAGGATGTTCGGATTCGGATCTTGCTAACTATTCCATGCCTAAATCCTAATTCCATGCCTATTCCATGCTAACTATGCCATGCCTAGATGCCTAAATCGATAAACAAAATTCAATTCAGCTCAATTCCAGCTAAAATAAGGTACATAAGATTTTTCCAGGGGGATAATTACAATCAAAAATAACAAATGTCGGACATTTTTAAATTTCAGGCAGCTCTCACACTTAACATCAATGAGACCCCACAATTTGTTCATATCCCATAGTTTATTTCTACCATAAAATTTCCATTTCGCTAGAATTCATTTTGTGGTGTTGCTGCTTAGTAGAAAATTATGCCTTAAAACCGTACATGTATCTTTTATGCTGCTTGGTGACTTTAGAGTATAGACCATAGGAAAGAGAGGTCTCTTCCCATTTGTTTTATTTTAGGTTTCTTTTCCACCCACATTCTTTTAATGATATTCCTTGATCCAGTGTAGTGTGTAACAGTAACATTAACACAAAAATGATTTTCAGTTCATTATTTGATGCCATGTAACAACACAAAGCAACAATGACCCACCGGGGATCCCTTCAAGATTTTCAGTTTTCGCAGATGTCAAAAGAAGAAGAAAATGGGGGTGTAAAGTCAAACTTGGAATGGTGTAATTCGAATTTTGCACGGTATCTATTGATATTTTACCTTAATAATTGAAGTTGGGGAGGTCTCGAGATTTGGAAGGTGACACCCCCACAGGGGGGTCTCGCGAAATCACTGTCTCCCACTAAACTGTATGAGCACTCATTATGAACTAATATGGGCTATCACTATATGTAAAGACAAACGTTGCATGATGTTGCTTTACAAAGCTATAACATCCTGAAAATATTTCTTGTTCCCATTTTCATGATAAAAACAGTCCGTGACCTTCAACTTTGGGGGTTGACACTTGTGAGGGCAAATTATTCCTAGGTTTCAAACTTACACATTGTTAATCTCTCATGACCTATGGTAATAAAATGAAGAAAATAAAAATATAACTATCACACATTGTCTGAATTTCAAACTAATGGACCGAGTTGAAGTGACTCAATAGTAGAGTTTTTGGCTTAGCATTCGGGAGGACCTGGGATCGATTCCAGCTGCCGACCATCCTAACTGAGGGCTTTCCTCAATCACACTAGGCAAATGCCCAGGTGGTACTTCCAAAATAATATCTGACCATCTACCGAACCTATCCTGACCTGAGCATCAGATGATTAAAGACCTTAAAATAAATTCAATTCAATTCAGTCCAAAAGAATGGCTTTGATATATTGCATTATATTGTTCAGTTTTCATGCTGTGTTCGTTTAGTAACAAACAATTAAATGCCACCTGCGGGAATCGAACTGTTGCTCAAAGTATAAAAACAACCTCCAAAGTCTGACACGCTACCGACTGGGCCACGCTTACCACACCTATCTTGCACTGAAGTGGAGGTAGACTGGATGCTAGTTGAGAGTACTTGGAAATCTTACTTGCTGAAAGCTTTGTTTTTTATTCCATAAAGCTGCTCTATTATTATTGCATGATAACTTGCATTAAGGTAACTTGCATATTATTATTAACTATTACTGCCATCTACGTGCATTGCTATAAACTACCTAATTACTGCCATCTACCTACATTGCTATCAACTACCTAATTACTGCCATCTACCTACATTGCTATCAAATACCTAATTACTGCCATCTACAGACATTGCTGCCAACTTCTTGAATAGTTTTTTATAGCTAAGCAATTAGTAATTGTCTTTCTTACGCGAACGCGATTACAAGTGTGTTGCTTTAGATGCTGTTTTGTACCCAGGTGAATGCCGGAATAATACACATTTAACACGGACATACCTCTATTCTCACCCGCATCTTAAAGTGTAAAAATGTTGGTTATTACTGTAGCTAAGAACTTGTTACAGCACCGATGAACATTTTCTTTTAGTTTAAAATTCTATGTAAGAAACTAAATTTAAAAAAAACTTGCTGTTTATTTGTTTCGGCAAAAAATGATTTCTCTCGGTTTAATGTTCTCGTTCATTTGCTCTTTGCACTTTGTGTAAAATGAAAAAAGCATCAGCTATTTGTTGTTTATTACGTAACTAGTTAACGGAAGTAATTACCAATGCAGAATTCTCACGCAAAGACGAATTATTTATTTATGTTCCAAATCTATTGAAATCAGAAAACAAGCTTGCTTTTTTCTTTTAAGCTTGTTATTATTCCACACGTGGAATGGATTCCGTGAGTTATAACTGAAGCCTATACAATAGTAATAGGTTGGTTGAATGCCATTTGTGCTTCATAGTCTATTTATTCAGTATCGAATAGCAGAATTGTAACCTATGAAAATAACTTTTTATCATCTAGTCGTAAATGAAAAACCTTGAATTTATATTGTAAAAATTTTCTTTTTATATAACATGACGTGATTGGGTGTTAGATACGAAGTTAATCACTCAAAAAGAGAGAAATAATTATTTTACTTCTAAGCTTAGCGTCAGAGAGTTTTCATAGCAAGAGCGGGTTGCATGTTATCACTTCAACTTAACATTCTGCTTTAGATGCAGAGTATTTGCTGACAATCTTATAATGGGATTTTACTATAATTATTTTTGTGGAAAAACAGAGAAAAGTCATTTAACGGAAAAATATGTTAGTATACACTATGATACATTAACAATTAATACAAAATAACTACTTTTCTGGTATATAAGGAATATATTGAAAGTATTCAAGGAAAACATAGTGGAGTAGAAAAAATGTTTTTTTAATATAATATAGTTGTTTTCTTTCCTCCCGAAAAAATGGCGAAAATTAAAAGTTCATATTACAGTGAGGAAATGCTGGAATAGAACCTTGATAGACATATCAAACGCAAACATCCAAGTGAAGAAGAAATAGAACCTTCTACAAAAAAGCGAAAATTAGCAACTATTAATTGTGCTGTGTGCGATGAAGAAATATCGACAAAAGATTTTGATCGACACATGAGAAATAAACATTCGTATACGCCAACAAGAGAAGCATTCGAAAAAACATTTTGCGATTATAAACTCGCCGAAAAAGCAGTGGTGATACCCACTATTTTCTTACCTCTATAGAAAAAGAGTGTGAACATTTTTTGGAGCAAGTGTGTGAAAATGAAGCTATGTTGAAGATTAATTTTATTTTCAGTGCGGAATTTACGAAAACTTGCGATGAAATACAAACTTTTCCTGTGCATAGTGCTAATAAGTTATTTTTCAAATCTACAGTCAAAGAAGGTGTAATTAATGACATATTTAGTGAATTAAAGACAAACTATCTGGATATGGCAGCGAAAGCTCCGCTCCGAATCATAAGCTGAAAGTTCATGATAAAGTGTATAACCCCACATCAGATTCATGCTACATCGAAATTCCGGATCATATCAAGAATAAACGCTTTGTTGTTAATGTTCAAAATAACGATTAAAAATGCTTTTTATATGCAGTGTTAGCGAAAGTCCACCCTGTTCATTAAAAAAACACATCCTAACCGAGTTTCTTCTTATGAGTGTTATGTGAGTGAAAAACTGTCTATTTTTGAAGAAAGTAAAATTAATT
Source organism: Lepisma saccharinum (assembly GCA_022664845.1). NCBI lineage: Eukaryota > Metazoa > Arthropoda > Insecta > Zygentoma > Lepismatidae > Lepisma > Lepisma saccharinum. The sequence goes on from JAGDQP010007301.1 coordinate 50,831, forward strand.
TTCCGGTAAGTCTGCATGATGTCTCTAAATTTGAGAATACGTATAGTGAAAAGTTTCCGATCGCGCCTATTTCAATCAATGTACTTGGAATAGCTAAAAATGAAAATGATAACATGAGCAAGTGTTTCAGCTACATATTAGTGAAAACCAATCAAAAGAAACGTACATAGACTTACTGTTCTTAAAAACAACAACACCGGTAGCAGTAGCAACAACGTCATCAGCAGCGGTACCACTATCAACAGCGGTTCATTACTGCTTAATAGGACATTTTTCTAGACTAATACGTAGTCAGAAACTGCCAATCGTCATCAATATCATTTGTGTAAGCGGTGTTTTTCTCAGTTTATCTCCCATCATAAGCTAACAGAACATGAAGAGTTTTGAAGTGAGCATAAACTAACTCTTGTCAAAATGCTTGCTTCTGGATCCACAATTAAATTTAGAACAGACTCTTCATTTTTAAAAGTTACTACTGTTATTGTGGAGGATTTTGAAAGTTTTTAGTACCTGTTAGTGAACATCGTGGGCGAAAAATACCAACATGCAACGATATGATATAGCAAGTTATTGCTATAAAATTTACTGGTCTGATGGTACCCCAACCGAGCTTCATTTATATATAGGTGATAATCCTGCAGAACATTTCTTTAAAAGTTTGAGGGGTGATTTAAAAAAATGATAATAGACTAAATCAAGATTTGCCGAGGAAACCCTTAACTGTACAGGAAACCTTCGACTATGAACAATCACAGGAATACCCTATTTGCGGTAAAGAATATAATGAAATGAATCGAAAGGTTCGTCACCACTGGCATCTTACAGGAACTTATCTCTATCCTCTTTGTAACAAATGCAGCAAACTAGTAAGAAAATAAAAGTTTATAAATTGTTCCATGCATGGTTTATCATCTTATGATGCCCATCATAAAAATGGTAGAAAAATTGAATTACGTTTTTTAGATTTGTACCATTTCTTACTCCCTTGAGGAATTAGTTCAAAAACTCAAACCAGAAGAGCTAAAATACACTCACCAATACTTCCCTGATGATGAGAAATTTAAATTAAGTCGTAGAAAAGGTATCTTCCACTACGATTATTTCACAGAACTACCGCCACAAAAACATTTGATAACATACTTAAAGGCTGTGAATGCAGTGATGAAGACTATCAATTAGCCCAGCAAGTATGGGAAAAATTTGAATGTAAAACATTTTGGGATTTTCATGATTATTATCTAAAAACAGATATTTTGTTAGCTGCGGATGGTATGAAAATTTTTCGCAACACATGCATCCAGTCCTATGAAATAAATCCCGCTTTTTCCTACACTTCCCCCGGCTTATCTATAAATCTAAAATAGAATTAGACTTATTTTCTGAAATTGACATGCACCTCTTTATTGAAAAATCAATTAACTTTGGTATGTCACAGTGCAGTTTAAGGTATATCAAAGCTAACAATGAGTTTCTTGGCTGTGAATTTGATCCTTAAAAAGAAACCTCGTTCGCTATGATCCTTAATGCAACTAATCTCTACGGTTATTCCATGAGCATGTCTCTTCCGTATGGAAATTTTTAATGGGATCCTACACCAGAAAATTGGGATTCAGGCAAAATTTTAAAATTCCCTAAAGAAGACGAACGAGGTTTCTTTGCGGAGGTCGATTTAGATTATCCCCAGAGCATGCATGATGAACATGTTGATTATCCCTTAGGTCCTGAGAATATAACACCAACTAACTGAAAACAAAAAAAATATTGTTAACACTAAATCCAAAAAGAACATATGTTGTACATTTTCGGCTATTAAAATTCTAGCTCTCCCACGGCTTAAAACTTGTGAAGGTTCACAGAATTCTATGGTTTTCCCAATCGAAGTGGCTTAAGCCCTACATAGACTTTAACACTAGTCTCCGCGCAAACGCCTCTACAAAATTCGAGAAAGATTTCTATAAACTTTTGATTAACAACGTATTTGGGAAAATGAAGGAAAATGTAAGAAAGTACACGGATGTAAGACTCTTTTGTACTAAACAAAAGCAAAGAAACTCATTGCTATGCCTCAATTCAAGTCACGGACGATATATTCAGAAAATTTCGTACTTATTTAGATGTTATGAAAATTTGTCGAATTTAATAAACCTGTGTACGTCGGAAGCAGTATTTTGGATCTTTCAAAATTAGCAATGTGTCAACTTCATTATGGTGTAATGAAACCCAAGTACGGAAAGAATCTTACTCTTGCATACACATATACAGATTCTCTTGTTTATCATATTCTTTGTCAAAATGTTTATGAAGTCAATGATTGAATATTTCAATACAACAAATTACCCTCAAAACAATCGATATAATATTCCTTTAGTTAATGACATACCTGGTAAAATGAAAGATGAATTTGCGGATCTAGCTCTTCATAAATTTGCTCGTTTAAGATCAAAAGTGTATGCTATGAATACAGTAGAAAATAAAGAAATAAAGAGAGCCAAAGGGGAAAAAATATAGTAAAAAACGAGATTATATTCGATGATTATGAGAATTGCTTGTTTTCTTGTGAACAATTAACAAAAGAGCAACATCAAATTCAGTCGCGTTTGCATACACCTCACACAGTAAAACAGGAGAAATTAGCCCTAGACCCCGGAGATGATAAACGTAAAATCTTGACTGTAAAATACACACATTGCCATGGGGTTGTCGAAAAATTGTTAATAAAGATGCTGAAATAATTTGTGAAATATGTCCTCGATCCTCAACCTCTGGAGAGTCATGTTAATTTGCATTTATGTAACTCTAAGAGTTAAATAATTTTTAATGTTTGTACATAGTTATTAAGTAAGTTTAATTTCTTGTTCAAATGTTAATAAAACGCATTATGTGTGCTTTAAAAAAATATTTTGGATTGTTTTCTATACATTCTATTATAGTATACTTTATTATTATTTATTATGTCAACTGATTTATTCGGATTCCCGCGATATAAGTCGCATGAGAATGAAACATTATCAGATTCACCTTCCAATATCAATGAAAATCAACTAACAGTATTAGATCAAAGAATTAATGTAACAAAGGGTTTAATCAACGCACTATATAATTTATCTTCAAATATTGAAACTGAAATCACAGAAGCGCAACAGCATATACTAGATCTACTTCAAAAACTTGATGATGAGTTGAAAAGCGTTATTCTTATGTACACACAGCTAGTAAATAAAAACGATTTCACCGAAGTTCAAAATATTATAACGACAATTCAAAATCAAGTACAATTAATAAAGAATCAGTTCATTACACATACTGCAGCACAAGATCTCGTCAATAATTTAAATAAAAAGATTACGGAGTGACAAAATACATTTAATAGTCTTCAAACAGCTGTGAATGCATTAGAAAATGCTCTTCAAAATAATCCCTGCAAAGAATATCTTTAAAAGATGCAAGAAGTTATTTCGATTCTACAAAATGAACTTAAAAACTATTACTGATGAAACAAATAAACTCGGTGACGATCAAACCAATCTACCTGTTTATAGTGATGTATTGAAAATTAGTAGAAAGGGTGAGTTTGAAGCAATAATTAATAACATATCAGAACTCCCGAATATTGAAATTGAACTAAAGAATCTACAGACTGTTGTGAATAACATTCCCACTGAGGTAGGTAGTTTACAGGAAGCACTTGCAAAATTAAATAAGAAATTAGAGGGTTTTAATTTTCAGCATGTTGTAAGCACTGTCCAAAGTGATTTGATTGAAATACAAAAGAACACACATAATCAATCTGATATCGAGAGTATACGTAAGTCTTTAAGTGAATTAGCTACAAATCAAAATCAAAATGAAATAAAATCAAAATTAACAACTCTCCAAGAAACTATTAACGCGCTCCCAACTTCGCAAGGAGTAAAAACAATTAAAAAGGCACTAAGAAATATTCAAACTGTAATCGAAACAACAGATAGCCTCCCTGAAGTATAGACAATAATAAGGTTCCATTGCAAAACCTTGAAACGAGTATAACATGCCTTCCAACGTTAGATCTTGCCGGTATACAAGAAATGTTGATTGACGTTCAAAATGAAGTTAAGGAACCAATACAAGAACCTTCAAAATTCATTTCTGTTCATGGCGTTATTGAAATAATTAGTGGGTTATGTTGAAAAGTTTAGAGGACACAACACTAACACATAACGCATTGAATGCTTTTATTCAGAAACAGATTAGTGATCTAGAAACTAAATATACTTCTGTACTAATTCTCTTAATAAGTTATCTAAAAAATATGCTGACATTAATTACTTTCGTAATGTAGAAGCATCAATAGCTCTAATGCTTACAGTGACTTAAAAATAATATTAACAGTCTATAGCAAGAAGTATATAGCATCGTCAAAGGCGAAATATAGCGTAGGAGATTATGTTCGAATTAGCAAGTTTAAAAACAAGTTTGAAAGAGGCTTCAATCGCAATTGGAGAGCAGAAATATTTCAAATAGCTACCGTTTTTAGGACTGATCCACCTACATATCAAGTAAAAGATGAGCGCAATGATATTATTAATGGCCGTTTTTATGAGCAAGAACTAATGAAGACCAAACACGCTGATATATACTTAATTGAAAAGGTTATACGTAAAACTAGAAATAAAGCATTAGTTAATTGGTTAGGTTTATCTTCTGACCATAATTCTTGGATCGATCTCAAAGCTATAATATAGTTAATCAATCATAAAATGTGGAGTGTTAAGAAACTACTTTCGCTAGCTAATGATTATGGTAATTTGAATGGTGAACTTCATCCTAATAGCATTCAGTGCTTAATAATAGGCACATAAGGTTGTGGACAAACTACACTAGTTATTGATAATTTCATTCTAGCTCCAAATTGGCTTTATTGTAATGGTAGACACTTATACGTATTCTCTAAAAGCTAAGAGCAACAAAAGTATCAACAACTGCAACACGTTTATAATGATGTACAAGAAAGGTTTCATTATCAGTTGGCTACTTTAAAATCTTCTGTTGTAAAGTTGGAAGATTGCAAGCAACGGTCTATTATTATATTTGACGACTATATATTAGAAGATCAGAATGAGGTACGGATTGTTTTTTCTTAGAACAAACATATAGTAATGTTCAGGGCAGACATAAAGGAATGGATTGTTTTTACTTAGCACAAACATATAGTAAAGTTCCGAAACAACTTATTAGAGATAATGAAAATTTCTTTTGCATATTTCGTCAAGATAACATGAGTTTAAAACATATTTATAATGAGTTTGTTGTTGGTGATATGTAATTTGATAAATTTAAGGATATTTGTTCTATTGCATGGAAGGAACCTTATGGTTTTATAACAATCGATATGACGAGAAAGTCAAACAATGGTAAGTATCGAAGCAAAATCGATCATTTCTTTATAATCGACTGATCGTTTATGTCATTACGTTTAACGTTTCAATGATTAATTGATGTACGTACGTTACTTTTTTCAAAGCGGATATAATATAGTCTTTTTATATAATGTCAAAACGAAAACCAAATAATATTGAATTACAAAATATCTTGGCGAAACGTTTTAAAGAATGGAAAGAGAGTCACCGTAGCTATTATGAAAAGGAAAAACGCCAAGAGAAACCATTAATTGAAACGATTGAAAACTTGTGAAAAGAAATTAAAGGAGCAACCGATGACAACAAAATTTAATTACAGAACTTATACATGTAGCACAACAGAATATAAATAATTATCCACCAACACAATGAAAAACCTCATTTGAGAAACGGTTATTTGCTTCGCCTAAGGCATTGCCAGAGCCTAAAGAAACGAAAGATGATGATGATGATGAAGAGACAGAAATTCAGTTAGGTCCATTAGCAAGTCGATATTTAAGTACTAATAGGTTAGATAATGATGAAGAGTCTGGATAATACTCTATTGATATAGAGGGAGTAGTGCAGTGGAAAATTGGAAGTTATCATGTTTTCTTTGATAATGATGATTTAATTATTTATAGTGAGAGTAAAATCGCACAAGATCCATCAGCCCCGATCTATTAAAAATGTAAAGGAACAGAAGGTTTATGTGAGTTAATAACTCGTAAGTAACCGGCAAGTTTCACTGATGGAGATTATGAAACTTAAAAGAAAAGTTTAAGGATAACAATTGCTTTATATCACAATCATGATCCATCACAGAATAGAGTGATATCAAGCTCCAGCGACAAGTACAAGACATTAATTAAACTTATTTGGCTTGACTGAAAACTAAAGGTGAAGGTTTGAAAGAAAGGAAGCAAGGAAAGGGAAGCGCTACACAAATATGCCACAACAATTTATTTGGATGGATGATGTTAGAAAGTTAGTAGATAGATTATTAGTTATAGCAGGTGAAGAAGCAGCTGGGAATAAGAATTTTTATAATGAGAAAGTGGGTATAATGGATATGATTTCATCTTGATTGTCCAAATTTATTGTTTCGTATCCAAAGGGTTTAGTTTACCTCATAAAAATCATTCATATTCTTCCACCAAACTTTTGGCACACTATTGAAGGTAAAGGCTTAGTGAATGATATTATTAATAAATTACCCTTTGAACTTCATCTTCCAGGTTATGAGTTCTGCGGTCCTGGTAAACGTTTAGATGAAAGATTAGCGAAAGGTGATCGGGGTATAAATAGATTAGATAGCCTATAAGAACTCTAAAGATCTATCAGATAGACATAGAGCTGATCAACACATAGAGTTTAAAGCTTTTGATAGAGTTGTTAACAAAGATTCTGGTTTAAGCGAAAAATTAGCTTCATTAGGAGTAGCAATTGCAATGAACACAAAACGGAAAATGAGGTGGGGTTTATAGATTGCTGCAGTTTTTTCTTAAACTTAGTCAAAACGCAGTGTACCAGCCTGAGTCGTAGTTGTTGAATAAATTTAAAATTCGTGAATATAATATAGTCTTCTTTATATTATGAAAGCAAAAGGTGTAAAATTTAAATTGAAGCACAGGAATTGAGTTCATTAAATTTTAACAATATTTTAAATAAAACACAACTTGCGAAGAAACAAAAGTGCTTTAAAAAGAGGCACAATATGGCTCTAACATTAAGTTTAGCGCAATTAAAGAAACTACGCAATCATTCGAAAACAGGTGGTTTTATATTTACAATTCATGCTATTCTTGCTGCATTGGGAGCTGTTGTTAGTCTTGCGAGTGGTTCGGCAGTTATAGCTAAGGCGATAATCGACGCAAAGAAAAATAAGCAAGAGTTAGAAGAACAAAAGCGTCATAATGAAGTTATGGAATCATCGATTCTAGCTAAAGGTAAAGGACTTAAACAAAGAAAGAAAACACTCCTGAGGGACTTAAGCAGAGTAAAAAAAGCGCTCACCAATTATGATATCGAACGTATAGCTAAAGAATTGAATATAAAACACTTTAGATGTGTATACATGTCGGATAATCTTCCATCTACTCCACCGTTAAAACAAGAATGTGCTGTTGTTAACTTAGATCAATCAATTAATACTTTAACTCACTGGATATGTTATTGGTATGAAAATAATAACGCCTGTATTCGATTCATTTGGTGGAGTACCTCCAAAATCTCTGATTGATTATTTAAATCCTAAAAACACAATAATTGAATATAATGGTAATCGAATACACCATTTTGATTATGCCATTTGTGGTCATTTATGTATTAAACTATTAAAGTTCTTATCCGATGGAAACAATTTTCGTCAAGCGATTGAAAGATTGAAACTTGATTACCCAATGAGTGATGCATAAAAATGGTATATTACATAGTGTTTTATTTAAAATGATTGTGTTGCACTTATCGGGAACTACACCAAAGCTTCAACTGAATCTGCATAATGTAATTGGTAATCTAAATTACAATTTAAAAATTGCACTGATTGGATTCTATAGTATGTAAATAATACCAAATGTAACAAAAAAAGCAATACCTACTTCTATAAAGGAGTGAAACATAATATACCACCGGGTCAATATAATGCATCAACATTAGAAACAACACTATCTAAAGAAGTGCTCTAAATAAAAATCATGTAACTCATCGAATGGAAGTTACACCATTTGCAGAAAATGATAATGTGGGAACTGTTGGTAAGTTATTAGGTTTCAAGAATAATACCGATCTTAAGCCAGAAGAGACTCATATAGGTCAATTTCTTGCAAAGTTCTTAAGTATTGAAACATTTAATATACACTTTAATTTAGCAAGAGTTATGATTATAGCAGATGGGGAATATAAGCACAAGGACACTAATAATATAGCAACAGTTAAACCATCGTCAGAATTTTTAGAACCAATTGCTTATGAGCCTCAATATCCATTATTCTTTCCTATGCAAGAGAGTCTATTGAAATAAGTGTTAGTAATGAATTGCTTGAACCAATTAGTTTTGGCGGTGTGATAACAAGTGCAATTCTCATGATTAAAAATGATGACTCTTAAAAATGACTTTTTATAGCAAGAATATAATATAGTTTTTTTAAAAGATGGAATTTATTGAAAGCTATGAGTATCAATTTTTACCACTGAATCGTCGTACATTTAATAACTTGAATGAAGCAAATAAAGACTTAGAATTTCCCATTACTTCCGGAGACGGTTATGTGCACCCACGCTACGGCGATTTATACAATTAATATGAATTCATTGGAAGAGATGCTGGAGGAGCTTTTAATGCTGGGTCAAATATTAAATTAATATATAATTTTGTTCCATATTTGTTTTCGCAGGTAGAGGTACTCAAACATTGTACTGTTATTGATAGAATAGATTATCCAGGAATTACATCAACTGCTATTGCCACATGTTGATTATCAAAGCCTGAGTTTGAATGTTTTAAGTCGGGTAGATAAATTACTGATGCGAAACGTCCCCTGAAACAGAATACAGTGTTGTTTCCACTACATTTACTGTTTGGTTTCTTTAGTGATTATAAGGAAATCATGTGGAAGAGTGGACTTGGAAAAACATTTAAAAAGAAGCTCAAATAATGATGTTTTATTTTATCGCTGGAAAACAAAGAAAGAAGACGGTACTCTAGATTATGCTACCTTAGCTCATCCTGCTAAATTAGCGATTACTTCAATGGAGCTGAGAATGCTAATTGTCGAATACCAGAAAAAAGATTCAATGAAATTAAAAGCTGATATACTTCGACAACCTAGAATACCAATTGAATTTCTCACGTATCAAAGTGTTCAACGACATGTTTCAGGTTCTTATTTCGAATTTGATGTAGCAACAAAGTTTAATTCACTGCAGTTCGATATGCCTGATTTTGTAATAGTTCTTTTTCAAACTAATCGTGATGATAATACTTAGGAGAATGATGCTAGTAAGTTTGATGCATGTAAGATTACGAATATCTATTTTAAAGTGCTGGTAACGAAATCTTCCCTACTGAGAATTTAAACTTAGATATTACAAAAGCAGATTATCTTAAAATGTACGATAGTTACAGCGCTTTTAAACAAGTAACACCGCTTTTAAAGAGGTAACACAGAAAAATCCCGATATGTTTTAATCTCCAAAAGATTTTATAGAAAATTGTCCAAGTATGTTATTCTAACAAGTAAACGAAAGCAAGTTGATATTAACGAAAGAACCAATATTAACATTATAGTGGATTTTGAAGAAGCAGTTCCTGAAAATACCTTTTCCACTGTAATACTTATAGCTCAAACATCATACATTTATATTGTAAAGAATGAAAGAGTAATAGAACAATTTTAATAGTAGTTTGTTTATTAAACGTATTTTCGAAATAAGATGAAAAATAGCGAGAGGTTTGCATTTACAGTATAATCCAACACTTAAGAACTAAAGAATTTTTGCCAATTTTTTTTAAGTTTTGGGGAATTCAGATTACGAGGTTATTTTTTTAAAAATTGAATATAGCTAGTCTATTGCGTTTTCATGTTATCTCTAATAAAAGAAAAAATGCAAGGTTGTTTCCTGATTTCAATAGATTTGGAACATAAATAAATAATTTGTCCTTCGCGTGAGAATTCGGCATTGGTAGTTACTTCTGTTAACTAGTTACGTAATAAGCTACAAATTGTTGATGCTTTTTACATTTTATAGATAGTGTAAAGAGCAAATGAACGAGAGTACTAAACCAAAAGAAATTATTTTTTTGCAGAAACAAATAAACAGCAAGTTTTTTTTAATTTCGTTCATTTAATAGAACTTTAAACTAAAAGAAAATGTTCATCGGTACTGTAACAAGTTCTTAGCTATAGTAATAACCAACATTTTTACACTTTCAAATGCGGGTGAGAATAGAGGTATGCCGTGTTAAATGTGTATCATTCCGGCATTCACCTGGGTACAAAACAGCATCTAAAGCAACACACTTGTAATCGCGTTCTCGTAAGAAAGACAATTACTAATTACTTAGCTATAAAAAAGCTATTCAAGAAGTTGTCAGCAATGTCGATAGATGCTAGTAATTAGGTAGTTGATAGCAATGTAGGTAGATGGCAGTAATAATTAGGTAGCTGATAACAATGTAGGTAGATGGCAGTAATAATTGGGTAATTATTAGTAGTTTGAAAATTTCCGCTAGAGGGGGGAAGTAGCGCTTGTCCGAGCCGTGGGCCAATCTCCTATCTTCCCCATGTTAAAATGTGGCGTGAAAGAAACACATTACAATTACTAAGCCATGTTCTACCGTTAGATAAATCATAAAGAAACATAAAACAAAATAATTATTGGGGATTCGTTCTGGTCAACTAAGGAAACTAACTGCCCGGAATGAAACTACATTCTTCATTCTGTAAACAAAACTCAAAGAATTAGTGTTAAAGATTTGGTTACTTCACTTGCCTAGGATATGGGAGTTAATTTTACAGATTTGTATATGTGAACAAAAAAATGGGATTCAGAAAATGTGTAATCAGAAACAAAACTTACATATCAGAAGAAAGCAGAAAGAAGTTCTAATTTTCCAAGAAATATCAATATGAGTGCCTGCAATTTTGGAAAAAGTTTATTGTTTTTCTAGGATGACACTAATATAAACTTGTATTGTAGTGATAGATATCAGAATGTGTGGCGAAAGAATGGAGCTTTCAGAAAGCAGAACACTATTTTAACTGATAAAAATGTTGGAGGGTCTGTTAAGATTTAGGGTTGTGTAATTACTAATAGAGTGGCCCCTGGATACATATCTTCTAAATTCCAATTGTTTCAAAGAAGATTGGGTTTTTAAAGAATTACTAACATGATCTTACATATTCTAGGCGAGTGGAGTAGCCAAATCTTTAGCACTAATTATTTGACTACTGTTCACAGAATGAAGAATGTAAGTTTCATTCCGGGCAGTTAGTTTTGTTGGTTGGCCAGAACTGATTCTATTACGCAATAATTGCTCTATTTACGTTGCTTTATAATGTATCCAATGGTAAAGCATGACTTTCCAACAAGTTTGCCTTGCCTGACACCGTGTGGATTGCTTCAATACCGTACACTAAGTAGACTGCTCTTGTACACAAAATGATACCTAGAACACTTATTTAGAGAGTAGTATTGGGTTGTCCAAATACTGCTTTTTGCGATGAATGTACGTAGTCGTCACTCTTTTGTTGCCTGTTACCTTCCAGGTGTATCGAGTGCTAGTTATTTCTTAAGTATTCTATCTAAGGTATCCAAATTTACTTAGAAGGGTAAGAGACTTCGAAATGTTCCGTGTTTTACGTGTGATATTCAGATTTCCTCTTTGTCAAACTTGTCCGAATACTTTTCTCCCGCTGTATATAGTTTCCCTATCTATAAGTTGCATTAGAAACTCAAAATTACGGTATTAACGGCATATAATAATTGCATCCAAACAGCAGTTTGAAGGATATATTTCCAAGTGCAAGTCTACTCCTACTTTTGTGTTAGTTATTCCTGTCGCTTATTTTTCTTCCATATATTTATTTTTCTTAAATTATGTTTATATATGACAAAATCACAATGGATCATCCTTAGCCCTAAGAACGCCAAGATAATTTCATCTCACGGAACGTCAAGATGAGTCATTTTCGACGCATGTATATTTCTCGTATGAAATAAATACTTGTTCAAAATCAAGGTATTTTAGAGTACGGGTGTATTCATTGTATAGTATTTATTGCATTGTATTGTATTTATTTATTGTATTTTATTTTTTTAAAGTAGATACTACAAAATAATGAAACATACAGAAAAAACTAATACATCATCATACTAATTTTCATGGTTGCACAAATATAACGGTAACATGAGTCTCTTACTTATTTACACATATAAAGTATGACATATAAAACTATCAGAATCTAACTACTTCCCTCTTTCACTCTCACATATAAAGCACACCGTATCTGTTGTAATCTGATTCTTGCAAATGAAACGATTACATTGCTGAAAGTATGCGGAGTACACAGAATTTCACTCTTCCATTTAATGACTAATGGTCAAAAATAATATTTTTGAAAGTATGGGTCTTTTTGACAAAATCTTGCTGATCTTGGCGTTCCGAGGGATAAACGACAGAAAATGCGTTTTCATTTTTTTCTTTTCCTTTTTTTACTAAATGGTCTTTATCGATGTCATGCACGAAACTCCAGAAACAACACAAGCAATACACGAATTAACTCCTTTAGCCAATCGAGGGGCATATTATACGTGATGTAATTTATATAAATACTGTAGCACACAAGTTTCAGGGAGGAATATATCAATGAAATAGATTTTCAAAAGGGTGATAAGCGGGAAAACGAATGACCATGTACTGTAGAAATAGGAGAACCGACTTCACCTTATCATTTGGGCCCCCCATTAGGGGGGCCCGCTTCAATTTTGGAGGGGTCAGGGCCTCCAAAGCCCCCACGGGATCGGAGCCCTTCCTCTGATCCTTCCAAATGCGAATATTATATGTTGTCACGTTTTATTTTGGTCTAGTTTTGAAAAGTGAAATTTTCTTAAATGACAACATGGGTCAAGTGACACATCATATTAAAAGTCTTTAAAATCTATTTACAATAGCATGTGATCATTTACTAGTTACTTTGAATAATTTGGGAGAAATTGCGTTTGGAACTCTGAAATATTATAAAGTGAAAGTTAGTAATACTTTTTGTGAATATAATTTCAGACAAGTGACGGCAACAAACAAGCCTTAGAAGTGTTTTTGAATCTCTTTGAAAACAGAAAAAAGATGCTTATCGTAACTTGACTACTTCTTAGCGATACAACACAATTGCTACCCTTCAATACTACAAGATGTAAGGAAGATCATAATTACATACAATTGATAAGTAAAGTAATACAATTTATTATATTAAACGTTATGAGGGCCTTCCATCGCCATTCATACTATGGAGAAAAACTCCGGGTGCATCACTGTCTCCCATGGAAAATTCGGAATGTCATATGTTATTTTTTTCGGTGTATTCTTCATCTGTTGAGTTGAATATGCTTGCATACAACGTTTCGAAACTTTTCGGAACATATGTTAAACTTTGATAATTTGCTAATGTGTTTCCAGTAGTTATAGAGCAATAGGACATTGTGGACATTGTAATATTTGAAAATGAAAAGTAAAACTGGAATAGTGACTGTTATACGACACTAGAATAGTCATGTAAAGTCCGCGCAATCCGGTGATGGAAACAAGAACAGTAGAAACCGGCACGCACTTCTAAATGTAATAGTTGTTTTGTATGTAGGATACGTACCCTGACAATGTGTTGGTTTTACTTTCTGTGAAAGATTTTTGAGTTCGGCTGGTGAAGATGAGTAATTCGTGGTTCGCTCGTTGGTATTGTGTTGTGAATTCAGGAAGTAGGGAACGACTGTAAACCCTTACAATCTGTACGTAGTTCTTTTAGTTTTTTGAGAGAGAGAGAGAGAGAGAAGGTAAATACTAAATTTGAGTTTAATGACACAACGTCTACAGTTTTCGATCAAAGTCTTGCGGAAGGGATATACAACTATATAATTAGTAAATGTTCTGGTGAGTATGTGTTTCACTTTATAATATTTTAGATTTCCAGACACATTTCTCGCAAAGTTTTTGAAAACTAGTAAATGATCAAATGCTTTTGTAAATAGATTCTAAAGACCATTTACATGATATGTCACTTGAACCATGTCATTGAAGAAAATTTAACTTTTTGCAACTAGAACACAATAGAAAGGGATATTATGCAATGCTTGACCACAATGGCATATTTTCTCTTAAATTAATAAGGACATGTGTCGGGATCTCTCCGTAAATCAATTGACTACGAAATTAAGGGGATGAGAAGTTTCCTTTAGGCTACCCTGTATTTATATAACATACTTTGAAGTCTTGTAACTTGAGTTCCGCGAAACCCCGAAACATAGTTCTACAGGAAGATTTGAACGCCATCAATGTACTGAAGAAGTTTGGTGTTGATTTTCGTGTCCCACAGGAGACTGTTTCGTTGTTATTAAATAATTTCACAGCACGATTATGGATATGCGATGCACAAAGTGGTTCTACTTTACGTTTCTTTGAAGGAACTATATTAACTAACTAACTAACTCTATGGCTTATGGAACTCGCAAGTTCATCGCCGCAGTAACAAACGTTCGCCATTGGATTCTATCCTGGGCAGTATCAAGCCAGTTTTCATCACGAACACCTACTTCTCGAAGATCTCTTCTAATATTGTCCTCCCAACGACGTTTCGGTCTTCCCAATGGCCTCTTTCCATCCGGCCTTTCAACCAGGATACAATATAATCTTCGTTTTTCCCCCATCCGAGCTACATGGCCTGCCCACTTTAGTCGTCGCGATTTCATCATTTTTACAACATCTGGTGAATCGTACAGTCCGTGGAGTTCTTCATTATGCAGTCTCCTCCACTCTAAAGTCATCTCGTCCCGTTTCGGCCCGTATATCTTTCTCAAAACCTTATTTTCAAATACCCGTAATTCATGTTCATCTGCTAGGGTCGTACTCCAACTTTCGCAACCGTAAAGTATTACCGGCAGAATAACCGTTCTGTATATTTTTAATTTCAATTTTCTTGATATTAATCGCGATGTGAGAAGTTTCTGGACTGAATAGAAACATGCGTTCCCCGATACTAAGCGACTTTTTATTTCTTCCGTGACCTCATTGTTGCTTGTTACGTAAGCTACCAAGTATTTAAATTTGTTTACTTTCTCTATGACCTCATCCCTAATTCTAGCTAATCCGACACTGCTAGCGTCATTTTTTATTGAGATGCGACGTCGTTTATGACGATACCTTGCTTATTTCTGACGCCTGTAGCTTCGAAATTACGCTCTTTTCTACATATCTTCAAAAGATTTCTTTCTCTTGGTTTAATATATAAGCTTTTCTTCTGACCTCCCTCCCCAGAGAAAAATTAAATCCCCCTAGATCAGAAATCCTGGGGAATCCTTCAGACTTGATGAGTATAGTTGGGCTGACCAAATATAATTCATAAAAATCCAGGACATCTCGTTTAAACTTATCTTAGTACACGTCCTATCTTCCATTTATTAAGTGTCCTGTTCTCTTATCCGAATTAAAGCAATGTTTCAAATTGTAACTGTAGATGTCAATCTTATTTAGAAACAGCAGGGGGTGCATTTATCTTTTAAGCTACCAAGGTATAAACAAAGTAAATTATAAGAAGTGAATCTTGCTATACTGTACATAGCAAACAAACATTCCCGTCCTCCGCACTACACATCAGATGGCAGCACAAGTCTAAGATCACGTGATACAGCCTGGAAATGCCATATTGGCGGGAAATTATTAATATTCATTGGCTGTCAATGAAGTTTTCGACCATAATAGTCGTTATGTTTAATAGAAAATGTTTGATAAATTTAATATTGTTTACGTTTTATCTTGGTTTATTGCCTTTATTATTGTTTATCTCATTCTTGCCTTCTAAACTTGTATTCTATTCTCTTGATTTTATAATTATCTTCGTCTGTACCATAGACCTCTATCTAAAAGTGATACTGGATTGGATGCTGCAATTGAAAATTTCATAAATATATGAAGCCAGGGAGCGGAGAGTATACTTTAAGTCGTTTGTTCACTTCCAGTCTAAAGCAATATTTACTAAATTTTCGATTCTAATTCAGTTCTTGATATCGCTGTGTGGCCCGTTATTTGATTTACGTCTTAATTTTTGCGACAAAACGTAAATATTATTTGCAGTATTCTTTTATTTAACTATACAATAACTGGATATTGAGTTTGGTTATGACTTACTTGCATTCTGATACATGAAACTAATCTCTTTTGATGAGGAAATGAATTAAGACTTATAACTGGTGATAAAATAACTTAATGTTTGGTGATCAACGGTTTAATTTATAATTATACTTTAAAATGTGATTTTAATATAAGAAGAATGTGGTAAAAGCATTTTATATAATGTCACTGTAACATTAAATGCTGTTCTTCAGTGAACTTTAGTGCTACGATATAATTTGTTATGTTCCATAATATTTATTTAGCATACAGCATGATTACGAGTTGAAGAAGACTTTGGCAATTAGCTTAAAATTGAATTTGTTTACGGGATTATTAATTTTCTTTAGTTAAGGCTACATTGAAGATAATCTAATCTAATCTCTCTTCTTTTATGGAGAAAACAACGAAGATATTGAGCAGTTAACCTTATTGTAGTATAATGTATTTTATTCCATTGTGCTCAAGTGTTTCTTTATCATTCCCTGCATGAAGTTTGGTCTTTTGCATGAAGATTTCCTACTGTGCTACTTATGTGACTGCATTAATACGATATGGTGGCAAGGTTAAAGATGCTATTTTTATAAATAAGTTGTATGCTTCATTTAATTTATAGCATTTAATGATAATATATTACATGATATAGAACATGAATAAATTTAAAAGAATTATACCTTCAATATGCAATTGTGCTTTTATTTATGTGATATATAAGATGTGCGTAATTGTAATGTCATCTTTTTTAAGTCGCTGCTATGCACTCTCATTCTTTTTTCTGCTGAAGGGAGGGTCAATGCAGTGAGTGAATTTGAGGTATTACTATTGTTTTCCGTGATTGTGAATTTTAGATTTGGCAACTCTGACGTTTACAATCAGCTGATGAGATCTTGTTTAAATGCAGTGGAATTGTTGGAAAGATGGCGTTTGGCTATAGGCCTAGTGTATTGGTGTGACAGTGA